>VWZT01015402.1:0-31317 GCA_013397055.1 Pachycephala philippinensis
GGCACCGCCGACAGCAACATGCACATTGCACAGCCTGCATTGTACTGTCCTGAGCTCTTCACCCAGGAAAGTAGGAAGAAATGTGCAGCAGTCTAAACCAAGCTCAAAGCAGTGATAAAACCCCATGTACCCCTCAGTTTTAATTCAGAGTTTGATCTTGGAGCATTCTCTGTGTTAGCATGTGTTTTCCATTAGCAACATCCATAGCTAAATTGAGATTTCTGTCTGGTTTTTACACTGAAGGGATTTCTGGGAAGCTTACTGGTTTACTGCTGGAGAATGATAATAGAACTACAATGAAGTATTTAACTCTAGGTTCTGCATTGCCCAAATTGCTGTTTCCCTCAGAAACAGTGGTGTCTACAAGAGACAGCAATCCACCACAACTTTTAGATGGCTTGATTTCTGTGTTTAATGGAAGCCAAAATCAAGACTCCTCTTGTTGCAGAAGTGTTCATCTGTAATTATTATAGATAAGTCATAAGAAAGTATTTCTGGCAGCACATAAATGTCAGTCAGAGGGGAATAAATTGTAGTTACCTGAAAGCCAAACTCAATTTCCAGTTCTAGTGCAACTGGAAAATTCTCAACTAAACTTCTCAGCTGAGAGTTTTTCATGCCCCTAAGGTGTTATCCCTTTGGGACTTGTGGGGTTTTCATTGTTTTTACTCTTTTCTGTCATCTATGTCTTAGGCATAGTCCATTTTTCCTCTAGAGAATATTTTAAGACAATGCACTGAGGAATTAGTTCATGCAAGTCATTCCTGAGCACAACCAAAAAGCCTTGAAAGTGATGTGTTTGTGTCATCTGTGAATGCATTGATATTTATCCCCATTATCCTTCGCATTTTCAATTCAAGCGGCACATAATTTATCAGCTCTGTTGTCAAATGCTGCATGTAATTGTGTTTAGTAGAAGGCGTGGTGGGAGAGAGGGGAGAACAGAATGGGGGAGATAACCATTCACTTTTTCCCAGGAGAATTGCAGAGCAGACCTTGCTTTGAATTTGGTGGCCATCTACTTTTTTCAAGTACTCCCATGGCACATGTTGTAAAAGTGGAGCAGCATATCAAATGTAAGAATGTAGTTCAGCAGAGGCAACACAGATAAATGTCCTGCTGGAACAATGCAGAGCATGAGACTGGAAACAGTTTGAGGGTTTGCCAAGCTGAACACTTGCATAGCAGCCCCTTGCTCATTGACATCACTCTGAAAATGAAGTCCCTTGGATATAGGATGCCAGTGCACAGCAATGGTCTCCTTTCAGTATCAATATTATTCTGCTTTTGAGTAGAATTTGGTTTAGTTCTTTTAGTCTCCTTCATGAGAGTATGGATACAACATGGTTAACAGATGGCACCACTTGGATTGGGGATGTCAGCTGCAAAAGAAGTTGGAAAAAAGCTACTGACATGCTTTAATTTCCATAGGAGAACATGGCTCTGTCTGTGTTCCCTGGCTGTTCTGTATTCAACAGCTGTGCAGTCACAGCAGAAGATCTGACAGTCAGATCCCTTAATGTGTACTTTGCATAATTGCTAATTAAGCCACACAGTTAGGGAGCACACCTATAAAGTATGGCTGTGAAAGTAGCACAGGGGACAACTTGTGGACAAGGGCCTCCACTTTATTCCCCTCACTAAGGCTACTGCAGTCTGTGTGACAGCTGGTTCTTCTGTGGCTTCTCCCTTTCTCCATTCCTCATCGTGACCTCTGGTGTGTTGACAGAACAGTCCTTTGGAAAGTGCTCTCGCTTATGTCTTTGTCAAAGACACATGGGCAGATTCTCACCAAGCTTTTTTGCATCTTGTAGGCCTAAAAAATGACATTGAAAACATTTAGATCTTCCTGCTGGCTGTTATCTTCCACTCTGGAGGCGCTGCAGTGCAGGGAGCATGTTGGGAATTGACAGACATCTTGATGGATTTCCCTGGACCTGGTAAACCTGGTTAGGAGACAACCCTTCTGCAATTCATTTTTTCCTGCTCACTTAGAAAATTCTCTTTTTTCTGCTCACTTCCTTACTGAGGAAGTACACTGCTGTTGGAAGGAACAGACTCAGTGCCTGCAGTATGGGACAGTCTAAGGGTAATAGGGAAAGAAATCCTTTTTATTTCTTTTTTATTCTTTTGATTGTGAATGGAGATACAGAAATTGCAATGCAGCTCTGTGTTCTCCCAAGGTGCTTTGCTCATAGGAAAAGGGAACATTGTGACCTGGAACCTCAGCACGTTAAGAGCTGTAACATTAAGCCTATTCTTTGAGTGTGATGTGTTTAAAAGAGGAGATTTCTTTAGTTTGGTTTGGTTTCCCCATGCAAAGGATGCTGCTCCAGTGCAGAGCAGTGCTGTGGTATTACTCCATTGGTAGGAACTTGCAGGACTTTGCCTTTTCCCCTGCTGAATCTGTGCTGTGAACCTTAGCTGGCATTGCCTGATTGAATAGGACAGAACAAGGCAGCCACTGAGCTGGGGAGCTCCCTATTAATATGGGGGGGCTGGAGCAGGGAGCCCCATCCAGGCACCTCTGGCACTAAGCACCAGCTCCTACCAGCCACGTAACCCTTCCGTGCCCTCTCCCAACCAGCCTGGCAGGGAAAAGCTTTTCCTGCTGTGATGAAACCGTGCCCCATGCACTGACTGTGAGTGAGAAGTTTTGTGCTGTAGCTTGAAAAGAAAAAAGGGGAAACAGGACTTGGTCTGCTCTGGTGTGTCAGCCATTTGGGAGCACCAACAGTGACGAGTGCCTGTCTCAGGCAGAACAGGGGGTGTGAGGGATTTGTGCAAAAAGGGCTGCCAGACTGGCAGTTTGATGTCAGCCCTCACTGTGCCAGAAGAGCAGTTTGTCCCCTGCTAATAGATTAGCAGAAATTTCTGTGCCTCTCTAGCATATTAACAGCAGTTTGCCTCTGTTTTGTTACATAAATAGATTAAGCTTTAGCTGTGCTCCTATCAGACAAATTTTCTTTTCCTTTTTTTTTTCTTTTTTTTTTTGGAATAATCTTCAGATATTCTCATCAGCTTTGTCCTACAAGAAAGGCTTTGAAAAAACCCTGAAGAGCTGACTGAACAGTTGCTTTTCTTTCAGCATCTGGAGCTGTTTAATATTTTGCTTGCCTGTCTCTTCAGGTGCACAGGGGAGATGGAGCTGCTCTCTCCAGTCTGTACCAAGACAAGCAGAACTTGATCAGCTGGGGAGAGAGGACGAACTGCCACAGCAATGCCAAAATTTCTGGCTCATGTTCTTGAGCTCTGCTGTTCGTGTGTCAAAAATTGAAAGTGTAACTGGGTGAATAATCCTCAGGCCATAAAATTCATAAGTGTTTGGGTTTTAGCCAGCTCTTTGCTGAGGATTTTGTGGGTCCAGTTTTAATTCTTCCTTCCATTTGACATGGGAATCATGTAATTCATGCAGTCCTGGAGGTGTGGAACCAGGCAGTGCTTTTTATCATTGCTATTTTATTTATTAATTTATTTAAGTGCTGTGGTGACCTGTCACCCTCCTTATAAAATCAGAATTTTACACATATTTAAAGCAAACTGATATGTGAAGGAGCTTTGTATATAGTTCTGGAAACTCACTACCAAAAGCGAAATGGACTTACATTTGTTAAAACATAAAAAAGTCCTGATACTGCTGTTGTAATATAAACACCTGCTGTGGTGAGGTCGGGCATCGATGACCTCAGTGACAGAGCTTTCTTTAAGCAATTTCACAAACAGTGACTGTTTCTTTCATAGACAAATTGCTTTTTGTGTTAAATTTCTGCTTAAGAACCTCATTGAAAGTCAGATCACTACAGTGCCACTACAGTTCTCGTCTCACAAGCTGAAGCCTGTGTTGGATTTAGTATCTCCTATAACTTTTAGCCTAATACTTCCCTCTTGGCAGACTCTTCAGGCACAGCCAGTAATGAATTCAAGAGATATTTCATGCCTGAGCCAGGAACTTACTGATCTCACTTCTGTGGATCCATAGAGTGGAAAGGCAGAGTACTGATGGCGTGTCTTGCTGGTATGTACTGAGAATTATATTGAAAACATACACCTAACTACTTTTATACATCTGAATCCTGTGCAACAACTTACTCTCTAATTAGCTCAAAATGTGTGTGACCCTCTGTGGTGAAACTGTATCAGCATGAAATGAATCTTCCTCGGACAATGGGGAAAGGAGTTAACTGCACTTTTGGTTTGGTTTGGTTGGTTTTTTTTGTTTTGTTTTTTGACACAGGCTAGTTTACCTGGATTGAGGTCCTGGTGATGCTGTAGGCTTTTTGTGTGATGTTGCAGAAATATCTTAATATTCATGACCTAAGCTAGCATGCTATTATTGCTCTCCCACACTCTGCTTACAGTGTGAACGTGTAGACAGCTGTCACTAATTCTCCAGAGCCAGTAACCTGGATTTAGCCTTGCAGAATTTGCTGTCATACATGGTGATAAAGCACAGGAATGATATCTGGCTGTGGTCATCTTAGGTATAAAAGCATTATCAGCTCTTGAAGTCTGAGCTACGAGTTATTTCCGTGAGGTGGAAAAGCCTGCCCAATTTTATTTCTCCTTGCATAGAAAGGAGGAAGAATAATAACAAAAGCTTTTGAGGGTAGCAGGTGAAGTTTCTTGGAAATTTTTTTCACCTAAATCAGTGACTTCTCTGTAGTAATCAGATGCTGCTTATTTGCTTTTTTCTTTTTTATTCTTATAAAAGTGTTGGTTTGGTGTTTTTTTTTTTTTTAAATCACAGCTGTGTCCGCCCCACTTCCATCTCCTTCCCTCAGCAGTGGATGAGAATTTGCTGCAGTGCATTCTGATAGCCTTAGTGCTTGTCCTTTAAGTCAGTTCTGTGGTTAAACAGATACTTTGAAAAAGATGACAGAATCCAAAGAGAATGAAAAATCATCCCACTTTTCCCTAGGGAAATAATATCCTTGATGTAGAGTCTGTGTTCCTTAGTTTTACTCCTGTATCATTTTTGTGCTGTCTTATTTTTCCCCTTCTCAGAAAGACACAGGAATCTTGCCGGGCACAATATCAGCACACAAACCACAAAGGGCCCTAAAATGCATCTCCCTATGTGCCAGGACAGCAGAGTAAAATACTGCAGCTTTCTGTGAGAGTCCATTTTGTACCACTGGCTTAGAAGAGAGTGTCACATAAAATTTATTCCTATTTTCTGACCTAGAAAGACAGATGAATAATGTAAGATTGTCATAAAAAAGAAAACTAGCTCAAGATTTATTCTTTAAAAGAAACAAATACTATTAATTCCTTCCTCCCTAGTTCCTTCTTCTTGACTAGCTCCCTAGCAATCACTTCTAAATTTCAAATTTGCATTTCTGCCAACTTGGCATGCCATATAGAAACAAAGCTTTTCAATAATATATGTGCTGTGCCCGCTCTGGAAGCATATTTTGGCAAGGGCTTTTCTAACTCGAACTGGTATCAACTTTCAGAGATTACTTTTCTATTACTATTTAATTTCAACACAGCCTGAGAGAAGCTGCCATCCAAGGTCCTGGAGAGCAGTGTCACACAGGCAACAGCTTCCTGCAAGAATTTAGGGACTATCAAGGAGCAGAAGAAGCAGCCCTGGAAATTCAAATCCTGCATGCAAAGCTCAAAGCTTCTCACTTTTCTGTGCTCCCAGTGAGGTTCAGGGCTGTTGCTCCTCGGGGACTTGTGGGGATTCATGAACTTGCTACAACCCAGAGGAGCTCAGTGCTAATGGTCTCTGCTGCTGATCACCCCTAAGGGCAGGGTTGGACACTGAGGGCTCTTAGGACCTCGATGGAGAACCTTTCCATTTCCAGCATTCCGTGGGGAGGGTTTTTAAAGAAACAACAGGTTCCATCTGATTTCTGCCAAGACAAAACCAGACTGTGGGCCAAAACGATTGGTAGCTGAGAAATCAGTAACTAGGGCATCCTCACTTCACTTCTACCAGGAGCATATCCACAGATGTAAGTCCCAGGGGGAGGTTCTTAATATTTTCTCCAATCTGCTGAATCACTCAAGATGGACATGACACAGTTTTCCTGGGTTTAAGCAATCTGAAATTATGATGCACTTACTAGTTCTTATTAGAAGGAATACAAACTGTCCCTGGATTTAGTCCACCCTTAAAAGCTTACCATTCACAACATGCTTTAGGATATTCAATTACTGGATCACTTCTGCTAAAAAATAGAGCTACAGAATTTCCTGGGTATTGGTCATGGGTATAAAACTGTAAAAATGTATTTTAGAAAGTTATTTTAGAAAATGTTTGTGCCACAACATAAAGTTAAGCTCCTCAGTATTGGTATTTGTGCCTATGTAATTCTGTGAATAATTTTATAGAAAGCCATGTGATAGGGTGAGTGCTTTTTAGGAATTTGACACTAAGAGATACAATAGACTATATATTTGTAAAAGTAAAACAATAATTAAAGCCTGTTCTTCCTACAGTTCTTATGGCTTTCTTTCTGAAAGCCAACCAAAGTTAAGAATTGCCGAGGCATGAGATGCTGGCAGTTAAAATGTATATTTTACTTCCATTACAGAGAAATACATGTGAAAGAGAAACTTCAAAAGGATGAGGGGTTTTTTAGTAAACCTTACTTAGAATGTACATTCTTTCTTATTTTGAGGTTTGGGAGGGTTTTTTTCCCAGTTAGATTGTTTTTTCCCAGTTAGATTGTTTTTTCTGGTTTGTGACACTGACCGTGTACTAACACAAACTGATGATATGCCAAACGGCATGTTTTTATTTACAAAGCATTATGGATAGATGTTAGTAAAATGCTTCCCATTTTAAGATCTTTTTTATTCTTTGTTCAGTGGCAAAACAGTTTGATATTTCATACAATAGAATTGCAGTAATTTTTCAGTATTTTTACATAAAATGATACAAGCTGCATCACAAAACAGCTTTCCACTGAAAATTTTGAAAAAGTGGTGGAAAGCAGTGCAATGTTTCAACTTCAGATTAAAACCCAGCATTTTTATCATTAGGAAAATAACAGTTAAAATGTATGACCACCATCAATTCTGTGGATCAGCAATCACTGTGGGTAGTTTTTTGATTGTCTCTTCCCTAACTCTATCTAATCGTTGCATTTGAATATTTAGCTCAGCTCCTTTGATCTCCTTGCTCTATTCAGCTCACGTATCTGCCTGTACTTCCTCACGTTGACACATAATGAGGAATTATTTATAGATAATCGAATCTCTCTCAGTTTTGTAGGCACTGTAAGCCTGCTGCATTGCATACATTTGTCAATAAACTACGATGTGATTTATTCCAATGCACCTAAAGCCTTCTTCACAAATGGAATTCACTATCAAAAAGATGTTCACCTGCTTTGCAGAATTGTTCCTCTCAGGTACTGTTCTCATTTTGACAAGTCTGAACAAGAAAACCAAAGCTAACAAAGTAGCTGTAGCAGCCTCCATTGTGACTATCCTTGGGAAATATCAGTGGTTCATGTTTTTACAGTTGTGTTTAGCTCCTCCACAGATGTGCTCTTGTTGCATGCCTTCCTCAAAACTCCTCCTTTTCTCCATTTTGTCACCACATTTTTGGATGATATTCACAATACACTTGGTGCATTCTCAGTTTCAAGGCTGTGTCTATAATCTGTGGGCAACAAAATGGGATAACCTTAAGCTTATGCACATTTGTGGAGCAACTCGGCATGGCTGGAACATGTACAAAGCACATGGGGAAGAATGAGAGGAGCGTGTGGGAAACCAAATGCAGCAAAAATTAATTTCGATCTCTTGCTTATTTTCCTAAGCACACTGACATCTCTCTTTACAATAATGTTGGCCCCACTTAGAGAGGATTCTCCTGTTAACTATACTGTTATACAGTGAGTTTCCTGCTCATCACAGCTGTCGCATTGCTGGAGTGTCCTGGGATATTAAGCTGTTGGCTTGCTGCATGGAGCCAGACCCATGTCAAGCAGCTGCCACCCCATATTCATAACCTATCTTGAATCAGGCTGAAGGCTGCTTGCCTAAAGGGACACTCAGAAAGTCCTTAAATATACCCAGCATTTCTTATCTAAAAAGAAGTTCTTGTAACTTATAGGTAGCACCTTGGTAGGTGTATTTAAGGGCCTTTTTCTTTCCCTCTTCTAACATATCTCCAGTTTGCAGCAAAATCTGTATTTCACCAGACATGCATACACCCAGTGCACATCCAATCTTTGACCGTCTGTGTGGATGCTGTTAACATTATTTATACATTACCAGACATGGGCTGGAAGCAGCAAGATAAAAGCTGTGTTTTATGAGTGCTCCCAGAAGCACTACCCTCAGTTGCATAATTACCTGTGGCATATGCTGGGAGACGTGTGTTATGAAACGGTGGCAGCTATTAATTTGCATACAACTATTACTCCAGTTTTCCCCCGTTTGTCAACTGACCACGGCATGCTCAACAGTCTCTTCCTCATCTAGAGGGGGATGTGATCCCTGCTTTTGTCTGAAGCCAGGCACAGGATAAGCAGCCCCTGTTGGGGAAGGAGAGGAGGGAGGTGTCCTGCAGCAGTGTCTGTGTGTGCATGAGCATACACAGGGGTAAGAGAGGCTGCACAGCCACACTTGGGATGTGCCTGTGCGTGCAGGAGAGGGAGAAATGGGTTGGATGTATGCAGCAGGCTTCCAGTTGGCCCCCTGCAGTACGAGGAAGAATTGTACCTCTCTAATCAAGCACATAGCTCTAATTAATAATGAGGAAGGCCATCCTGCCTAATTAGGGTTTCCCTGCTGACCCTGCAGGATGTTACTTATGAACCTCATCAAATCTACATGCATTCACTCGACAAAACATGGTTCATGAATAGCTTTTTTTTTTTGCCTAATGCTTCAGCTCTCTGCCTTTCTCTTCCCAATACCATCTTTTCCTGCCCCTCTCCATAAATGTAATGCCAGACACTACCTATTTCTTCCAGTCTTCTAAAGGAAGCATTAGTCCAAACTGAATGCACTTAGTACATGCATTTGCGTTTTTGCAGTGGACAGGAGAACCAGATTTTCATTTGAGAGGAAGAAATGCTTTCTGACAGTGAGAATGATGAAATAGATTTCTTTGGGTAGGTGGTCTCACCAGGAATAAAAGGCTTTAAGAAGAGTTTAGATTATTTTTCACCAAAAATGCTATAAGGTTCAGTTGAGTCTGTTTAGAGGCAGAAACTTAAACTTGGTGATCTTTCAAGATCCTTTGCATCATAATTGTTCTTCAATTATTCTAGCACAATAATTACTTTAGGTTCAACTCACTGCCCGCCACTGTTTCCAGTTAAGAGTTTTTTGAGGGTGGGGGCCATAAATATAAAAGTAATTAATATAGCTGGTGAACTTTGTAGTGACACTCTTAGGTACCTCCAGGCATCAGACGAGGTACTAAGCTGTACCTTAGCTTGAGAACACAGTTCTGCATCTCTGAGAGCCCTCCAGCCATCAGGGTTTTCCACATCTGAGCTTTCATGGCTCCTGTTAAGGAGCTATTTCACTGGGACTTTGCAATGGGAGTGCCAGGAAGCAGACAGGGCACACAGCTCTGTACCATCTCATCTGACGTGCAGGTAAGGGATTGAGGCCCCCAGTGTTTCTCCCATGCCCCTTGGATCATTAAGGATTTCAAGCATGCAAAGTTGTGTTAATTAGAAACCAGTCTTCCTGCTGCAGGAATCTCTTCAGGACAGGCAGTGATTTCAGGCTGCTTGCTGTATGTGCCGTATGCAGAGCACCACTTAGAGCAGGTGAACGTTATCATACCCCCAGAAAGTGTGATGTACTCCCCCTGTCAAATTTCAACTCTGATAATTGAATTCTTTCCACCTACATTCCCCTTCCCATTTCAATGGAGAGAGGTGTATTTCAATTCTTTTTCTAGATATTTGTGTAGGTTTAAGGGGGAACTATTGAATGTTTCTTGCTGTCCATTCCTCATCAGATTACAGCTGAGCAGTGACTATGAGCAATCTGTATCACTGCATTTGAACAGTAAAGTGCTTTGAGAACTTCGGCAGATGAAAAGCATTTCATACCAAATCTCATCCTCAAAAGTGCTTCATTAACTTCTTACAAAATAATGTCTGCTCTTAATCTTGGTGGAATAACGCTGAGGTCTCTAATATACACTATAGGACTGAAGCAAGACAAGATTCTGGTAATAAAAGGTGAGCCTGGGCCATCTGGTCCAGCAACTGATCAAAACTTGCACAATGCCTGTGCCTCTCCAGGTCCATATTTTTGGTTTTTCATTGTTTCTGGATAATTTCCAATTGAATTGAAGGCTTTTCCTGAGTTTCATCCAACCTATTTCTAAAGCCACTGATGTTACAAATGAACAGAACACACTTTCAGTACTTACTTTTGTATATATTTTATGTGGGTTTTTTTTAAATGAGCCCAAGTATCTACAAAGGGAGAAACAGTCAAAACCTCACATCCAAAGGAATTACAAGAGAAGAAATCCATAGTATTCTAGTATAGATTAAGGCCTAGTATAAGCCTATTCTAGTACAGAATGGTGGTGTCTCATTTTTAAAGCTCTGTTTTTTATAAAGAGCTAAAGCATGCAGTTAGGGAAAGTACATAAGCAGATTTGATTTGCTGGAGAGCAGTTAGCTGGGATGCCAGCAGCTTTGCCCCTGCAGACTGCATCAGCTGGCACAGCAAGGGACACTGTGGTGACTGCAGGGACATGGTGTTGACCTGCCTGTGCCTGCAGCCCTTCTGTGCCACCGCCTGTGGCTCTGTGCTTTGGTGTCTGCTTAAAACTCTGCTCAATGCCTCAATGTTTCCCCAAGTGGTGAGACTCAGTGTAAGTGCTGGAGAGTTTCTAGAGTTGAACCAATAGTTGGTATTGCTGCTTTCTGCCAAGACTTCAACCTTTTTTTTAAAGCAGTTGTGCACAGCATTAATGAGTCTCTGCAAATAGAAGCCTGTATTAAATTGGCACTGGAGTTTGTGCCCTGGAGTTCGTTCAGACACTAAACACAGCTGAAGGGAAACTCTGAGTTTTATTCTAAAATGTTAAGTACCCAGAATTTCCTCTCTTCTTCAGCGGATGCACAGCAAGTCATCCCTTCTAAATGACCCTGTTAGCTTGAGTTAGAGGCATTCAGTGTTATGACTCAGCCATTACAAGCTGTGTCTTTCTAATTCATTCCTCATCTTCCCTTCCACTCTGAGGCCAGCTGATGGATGCAGAGAAATGCCAAAAGCAGCTCTCAGCATGCCATGAGCCCTACAGTAGCTAACCTTCTATCTACCAGGATTGTGGGCTAAACTGATACGCCATGTGCATGTTCTCTGTAGTGTACACACACCTCACACACAAACTTCTGCTCAGTATGCCAGTCTTTATGGTATTTCTGAGAATTGCTCAGGTTGCTGAGCAAGATTCCTGAAATGATGCTTTTCCTTTGAGCGTTCTTCATACAAAAGGTTTGTTTAATAAGCATTACACCTTAAATTTTGAGCACCATTTCAAGCCTTTCTTGCCATATCATATGATTATAGCTCTGTTTGCTTCACAGGCAGAATATTCAAATCCCCACAACATGTCTTTACAACAAAATGAGAAATTACCAGAATTTTATTGCTGGTTTTCTTCTCTGCTACCTCCTGGACAAAAGCCACTCTCAAATTGTTTCTCTCATCTGGTTGGTATCAGCTGGGCTGACAAAGTAAAACCATCAAGATCAGAAATAATTACAAAAGCTTAAGGGAAATCTGAAATGTGCATGTTCTCTGGAAAAAAGACAAAGCACATTTTCCAGATCACTGAAACAAGTGAGCATATTCCATATAGGTTTTGTTAAATTATGTACTTAAGAAAAAGAACCCTCATCTTGTCAACTGGATGGAAGGAATCAGAAGGATTTAAGTCTGAAAGTGGAGCATGGTGTGTGGATTATTAAATGCAGAAAAATTTAAAAGACTTCACAGGATGGAAAACCAAAATGTGGCAGGCCTGATCCTCTGTGGCACTGAGGCTTCTGAAGGCACTTGTGGTTGCCTGGGAAGTGCCACAACAGAGTAGTGAGAGGACAGGCTCCGCTGGGTGAAATGGACTGGGGCAAATGTTCCAAGGGTAAAGCAGAGGGAGGAATGGATCTTCCAGCATCGAGGTGGAGGTGGAAGGCTCTACTTCTGCTTCCATGGACCTATAAAACTTGCTCAGTACTGCCTCCATGAACACTGGGGTCTTTCTGGTGGGATGCTGCCAGCTTTTGGCTCCTCCCACCTCCCCTAACAAGATGAAAGGGAAGGAACCTGATAATCCTGAGAGTAGAGGTGCTGGGAGAATAGATTCCATGGCTCTGCATTGTGCTGGCAGAGACTAGAGCTGTTGAGGATGGAGCCAGCATGTTGGCCATCAACCTTGGGACTTCTGGGCTTCTGGGATGTTTGGGGCTCATCCAGCAGATGGCTTTCCTCAGTAACTGGAGCATAAAGCACACCTTGTAGGGAAGGTGTCGGGCTGGGAAAGAGGACTGGAGAGCCAGAGTGACCTTCATATGCTGAGGGGACTGCCTGAATGAGACTGAGGTGTGGGGGCAGCTCTGGCTTCTCCTGTGTTCCAGGGTGGGGCTGAGCTGAGCAGCAGCTCTGTCCTGAGAGGTTTGTGAGTGTCTGCACTGTACCTGCATGGAGAGGGCAGCAGCCTGGCAGTGCCACACAAACAGCTTTGAGTGTTTGCTGAGTGTGTCCACACCAGTGACTGAGTGAAGAGCAAGTGTTATCTCTTCCAAGGACACAGGAGACTTTTGAGTTCATGGAAACACAGGATTATAAAGCCATCAGTGTAAAGTAGTACAGTTTAATTTTCTGAAATGAAACTGGATAGGTGGGGAGATTAAATTTTGGTCCATTTATTCTCTCACCACCTAAATCCCAGTATTTTAAAAATATCTCTTAAGTGACATTAAAGTAGGTCTAGACTTCCAGTAAAATATTGATGCAGTTTTTCATTTCATGATGTTTCAATGTTCTCACATCAGGTTGGGTTGTCTTTTATAGCGTATGCAGCCTGAAGTGGATGTTGGATTTGTTACCTAAGACTTACTCCAAGTGAAGAGGATTTGGCAGTGGTATTTGTTTGAACTTACTTGTTTTTCAGAGATTTCTTTACTTTGCACATTCTCTGAGGTTAAGCTGCCAAATAGCACAGCTTGCGCTCTTTTACCGGTTCAGGAAAGACAGGAAAAAGTTTCCCCTGAAGACCATTAGAGGTTAGATCTCTTCCTCTAGATTTGATTTGCTGAATTCCACTTGTGCAGAAGGAGGGAGCTTTAGTACACTTGGCAGACAGCTGTATTGTCATTAAGAGCTCAAAATAAGCAGTTACCTGATAACACTGATAAATTACTGCCTTGGAGGCAGTGTGTATTTAAGAGGCATTACCTCAACTGAATTATAAGGTGGGTAAGAACACCTCTCCTTCCGTATGAGTGGAACAGAAGGGCACACTGCATCTAAGGTTTGCTGTATAGGATTTATGCTGCTTCACTATAGCATGTTAGAACAATCATACAAATATTTCCATGCTGCTTGCAAACTGTTGTAAGGGGCACACTCGGGAAGGGGAAAAGGATGCACATTAATATTGTTTTTATCATGTGTTCATTATTTTGCGTATTTTCAAGTATGGGTGTTTAGAAGCTCAATAAAGGTAGCTGTTGCCAAAGAAGTTGCAAGCAGACCTCCATGTTTGATAATTTTTCAAAGCAATCAACATAGCAATCCCACATTATGTTTTACTTTGGGGTGATGTTGACAAAGGGTCATATCTGAATCCAGATATAGGTTTGCAACTTCCCTAAACTTCAGGGACAATTAGATCTGAGTTTACTTTTCATCACTTCTCACTTTTTCTATTGGAGCTATACCACCAAGAGACCATTGTGTGGTCAGTGTGTCTGACTCCATGTAGCATTTGCTAGATCTGAGCATAAAGAGCATTAACATTTAAAATCAATTCTCAAAATTTGTCCTCTCCTGCTGATAGGAGATGTTGATCAAAACCAAAATTCTAGACTGGTGAAATTCTCCAAAGCTCAATTGTGTGATTAGACAGGTTGTGCAGTCAGGTTTAGATTGCTCTTACATTTGTGGCATGTTTTAGATACATATTTTTGATGGGATCATGACTTGGCAACCAGTGCTATCTGACAGTCTATAAGAGAAGGAGATTGAAAGCTTTTTCATTCTGTATACATTTACAAGAGCAGTTACTCTTCTTTAATAAAATAAAATATTTTCTTTTGCTTCTCTATTCACCTGTACAGACACGGAAGCCCAGCAGTTTAGTAAAACAGTCTGGAGGAAGGTGGGGTTATTGAATTTCATTGTGGCATGTTACATAGTTAGGTAGTGTCTCTGAGGTCTTTGGGTGTTTTTATGGTCTAAAATTGGGGTCTCTCAGGACATCAGGCATTCTTTCTCCTATTCTTATGCTCATTTGTATTGTGGGGTTTTTTTCTGGCTTTGCTAAAGCATTAGTGATCCAGATGAGAAGTTAATTTAAAAGCTCAGACTTTCCCAGAAGAACATTCATCTTCTCAGATGCAGAAAATCCTGCATATCTTGTGTCATTAAATATCTTGGAGTATTTTCAGACAGAGTAGGACAATGGTCCTTTTGGTTTGGACAAAACATGGGTCTGACATCCAAAATTCAAGAAGTTAACAGGGTTTCTTTTTGCATTTCACCCTACAGAGAGTCTTGTTATCAGCAGAGACAAACATAATTCTTGTTCAGTGCTAGTCCCTGATTCTGAGAGGGCTTACACATATGATTAGATTTCAGTGGAGCAGCTTGTGTATAAATTTAAACAAGAATTCATTGCAGGGCTGGAACTATTGTGAATAAGATGCATATTACCCCTGGGATCTTTTGATGAAAGGTGCTGTTATCTGTATCACTCATATCAGATATGTTGCTTTTACAGGAGTGCTGTGGTTGTAGTCAATTCATTTTCTAACATTTAGAATAAAAGATACAAACCCTGGATGACCTGAAAAGAACTTCAGCATATCACAGGCACTGCATGTAGATTCCTCGCTAGCACAGCTGGCTGTCAGGTATTGCATGGAGTTAAAGGTCATACATTCTTGAGACTGTCAGGCTGCAGTTTGCACACAGATCGAGTATCTTTGACGTTTGTAGTCACACACACCACTTACAAGTTCTTCCTGCTGACTGTTGTGGAGCTCAGAATTAGCTGGCTGGCTGAAATCACACAGCCCGATTTTTCTTTTGTACTGCCCACCGCCACTGGCTATTATTAGATTTGGCAGAATTGTCAAAATGATCATAAGCAGCCACAGATTTGTGGCCAGAGCAGGAACACTATGGATAGGCTTGAAAAATGTCATCTGAATAAAAAAGCATCTACTGCTTTCCTTGGAGGTAGTGCAAAAATAATGATTTATTTTCTCTCCATGCATTACAGAGGCGGAAGGGAGAGCTGCTTGCAGCTCTTTTCTCACTGGAGGATTCAAACTCATCAGCCCTCTGAGAGCCCAAGACTGAGGCTCTCATTTGCCTCAGTCTGTGACCCCTGTTTTATTCTGTGGGCTGAACATCACAATCAGTAAGGTCATCGAGATGGGCTTAAGGTTCTTGACAATTCCTTGAAGGAACACCCCACAGTTTCGTTTGTGGTAGTTTTATTAGAAATGTGCCATTTCTTCAGAAAAAGGCTGAAGTCCTGAGCTTATTCAGGGTTGCACGTTTTGCATTTGATTTCAGTTGAATCAGGATTTCACCCAAACTGGTCTACACATGGTCTCTTTGTAAAGTGCCCACCACCTGAGTGACATAAGGTGTGTGTTCCTTCTGGAGCATGTCACATTTTGTACAGATTTGCCTGGTTTCCTCCTCGTTCCTACTGAGATACTGCTATTTGCCTTCATACCCAGTCGTTCTGTACAGAGCTAGAGAGAAGCTGTGTTTAACATGCCCTACAAAGAGCACCACCAATGGGTGCCACCCTTTTCTAAGCCATGCAGAGCTCTGCCAGAGGCTGAGGGTTGGATGGGTCTCTCAGAGCCAGTGCACTCTCCCATAGCCAAGGGATAAAAGCAGCTATTGCTACAGCATAACCTATCCGTGCTTGTTCAATTTCTACCTTAGGAGCAGATAGATCTGGAAATGGCTATTTCTCTCCATGGCTGAAATGAGAACGTAGCCAGAGAGTTCAGATACAGATACTTGTTTGGTAGACCTGTAATTTGGATACACAAATCCCTGCTCATGTGTGCCAAGCAGGAATAAAGCCCTAGTGGCAAGTAGGATAAGCAGTGCAAGGTCTCATAACCCTACAGACCTGAACAATTTTATGGACAGAACACTTGTCTGTGAGGCACGTCAGCACATAACTGTATTAAAAAGTCACCACTACACATGTTAATGACCAAGTTTTTCTTCATTTACCCTCTAGTATAACTGTGCGTATAAAACTGAAACAGTAAACTCTAGGAACTTTATCTGTGAGTTTAATATGGCATATATCAGAGTTTTGTGCCATGAACTTGGAGCACTTGCCATACATCCCAATGAAAACCAAAAAAACATCTTTTGTATCTAAGGTAGAAAAGAAGTATCTATCTCTGTAGTGCAGTGGGCTCCGCCTGCAAAAGAGTGTTGGGATAGTTTTGACTGCAACAATGAGATTATAAAAAACATTCTAAAGTAAAACTTTCCTACCACCACACACTGCATGTTAAGGGCCAGGAGTGAACTCCGAGAGCAGCAGAGTTCTGTCTTTGCACTGCACTGCAATTGATATGTATTCTCATTAGAGGGAATGTGATTCACTCAAAGTAGGATGTCAACAACTTTGCTCTTTCCCACACACTTTCTTTGAACTAAGGGGTTTTTATTGTCAAGGTCCCTCAGGATCATACTTTATGAGAAACTTCATGCAAGTTCAAAACCTACTTGAGTCTTTTCTTGGTGCTGGTACTTAAACAAGGCAGGTTTCTTCCATTTTTTAATTTCAATTTCCCACCAGCAGTGACTGGCTTCATTTTTTCCTTCAGCTGTTTGGTTTTGTTGCACCACTGAAACCCTGGTATTGCAGGGTTTTGGTTTGGGGTTTGTTGTTTGGCAGTTTTTTTCTAAGGGTCACACCAAGGATAGCTCAGCATATTGAAAAGCAATGTACTTAGCAGCTTACCTTCCCTCTCCGACACTGAATGAATAAAAACAAATATAGAAAGACATTTAATTCTGGCACCTAGTGGCATGCCAGGACCAGATATGCACTACATACCTGATAAAGCAACAGCCACAGTCAGGTGAAGGGGATGGATCTCGAAATGAAGGTTATTTTAATGTTCTTGTTGTTGCAGAACATCACAAAATATTAATAGGGACCAGTAAAGAAATAGTATCACTTCTATCAGGAAAATGAAAACCAAGTTCATTGCACAGTCACGTGACTCCCATTAAGGGTTTAATAGAGATTCCCTTTACTGCTGGATCATGCTATTAATAAGCAGATGGTGGTGATTTTGGGTCCCAATTGTTGGATTTACATACAAAATGTCTTTGGATAGCAGGAAAAAGGGTGTAATAGCTTTAAATTAAATAATAAAAGCGTGCTGTATTTAAAAAAAGACCAAAAAAAGATGGAAGCAAGAGCAACAATACTATCAGTATGAAAAGCCTCAAAGCCTGCAGTTCTGGCAATGTTTTAAAGCTGAGTGAGATAATACATAGTTAAGATTACTCAAACACAGTAAATTGGAAAATCAGTGGAGTCTTGCTGATTTATAGCAATAGAGTTTTGCTCTTATTGTTTTATTTTCAAGGTAAGACTTCAAATACATTCATTTAAAAATATTTAATAAGCTGTAGCCATAAGCCTGTTTTGGATGGTTCTGGTTACACAGCTTGCATCTCAAGTTTTATGTAAGTAATATTTGTTTTTAACCTACTTTTCAATCAAGCTGATGAAAACCTGCCCACCTTGATTTACACCCTCAGAAGGATTCGTGCCATAAGATCACTCCTGCCTGGTGTTGTAACCGCCAGCTCTTATAGCTCCTAAAAGCACACACAAGTGGAAAAACTCACGACAGTGTCACCTACCTGATTGACTTCTGTCCTGAGCAACAGTGTCTACATATAAAGAGCTTTGTGCCAATGAAAAACCATGTTATATCGATGCCTTTTGCTTCTCCGGATTAATTGTGTCCAGTGTGAATGCCTCCTGGATGTTTCTATATCTAGATACTGATACAGTGTTTTCTAGAAGTATTCAGTACACAGTATTTGAGAGCAGCACAGGCAATGGCACATGGAGCATTTGCCCTGGAGTCCTGGCTGGTCTCCTTGCCATGAGAGTGACCCCACAGCTGCACCATGACCACTGTCAGTGCCTCTCTCAAACCATCTCGAGGAGGACTTGGACTTTCCCCTCTCCCTGTGACCCCAAAAGCAGACAGGTTCTCCTGATTCCTGGAAGCTCCAATCCAGAGCCTTTCCCAGGCAACTGCCAGGCTTCCTCACAGACTCTTCAGTCAACAAAACTATTAAATATAAATGTTCTCAGCAGGAGCTGCCCAAAGCAAGGCACAGCACTGTCTGGGACTGCAGCTCCTGTGCTGTTGGCAAGGTCTCCTCTTGGTGTTCGTGGGAGCTGCGGGACTGGCTCTGTCCAGGGAAGAGCTTGCATTGCATCCCTTGTTATGAGGAGCTCCCTCAGCTCCTTCCTCGCCCAGGGCTCCTGCAGCACCAGCCCCATCTCGCTGTTATATCCAAGTGTAGCCATTCCTCTCAGCGCTACTCTTGTATCTTCTCAGGGTCACAATACTGAACCTCAGCGTGTTCAATTTAGGTACAAAATTAAGACCATCAAGAAGGTCGCTTCTCGAGCAGTGCTGGCATTAGCTTCGCTTCCAGCCTCAGGGACAGCCTGTTAGAATTTGTCTCTTGGAGGGGTAGCCCTGTGTGCATGAGTTGAACACGGAGCCTGAGCAGCAGGGGGCTCATGGACCCCTTCAGTTGCCCTTGAATGACAAACTGACCCTCCAAGAGGGACAAAATGGGAAGGCAGCCACACAGCTGAGACAGGATAACCCTGCCCAACATCCCTCTGCGGCTCATGGCTAAACACCACATGTTGTTGTAGAGGAAGGTTGCTTGTAGCAGCTTATGTTCTCATACAGAGGATAAAACTACTTTGCCTGTCCTCCCAAGCATGAGCCTTGTGACCTCTTGAGAAGGGACAGTGTTGCCTACAGCTGCTGTTTTCATTTGGGTAGTTAAATTCCAAATGAAAGTAAACTACTGGAGGGGAGCAGAGAAGCTGGAGTTTGTCCAGGTAAATATTGGCATGTAATAATTGCGAGTGAGCTTGTGTTTGCTTCTCTGGGAACGGTTCACGAAATTCATGTGCAGGCTTTGTCTTACCCACAGCTTAAATGCAGCTGTCTCGAGGGAAATATGGAGGTTATTTAATAGTGCCCAGCAATGACACAAAACAACTTAGGGCAGGAAGAGAAGGCACCATATTAAATTAAAACTGCACAAAGCAAAATTTAGGGACACAGAATGTAATTACCCAACTTGGACTGTGGCCAAGGCACTGATGCTAACACCTTTATTATTAAAAAAAAGGAAAAAAATGCCACAAGAACCAGGAAAATCAAAAAGAGATGAGACCTTGCTTTCAGTCTCTTTTCTGAAAGATGGCACCTCAAGTAGCCCAGTGCCCGTTAGCACTACGCCAGGGTATTGATTCAGTACCTACTAGGAAAGAAGAAGGCCACCCACTGAAGAACATGCATAATTAAAGCTAAAATATGAGCTGCTTTCTCTGTGAAATACAGAGTTTTCGTAGCAGTGTTTCCCCAGGAATATGCCATCAAGAAAAAAAAATAGCTTGCACTTCACCTCCAAGGAATTTTGCAAAGGTCAAGCACTAGAGCCAGCTGGATGCATTATTTAGTGACTTGACCATTTTATTACTGAATATTTTATTGGGTTTGTTTTTACAATCAACTATTTCTGTTCATGTTAAAAGGAGCTATCTCATCCCATTTTTACTGTGGCAGACAGTGAGACAGAGGCAGCCAAAGGAAGCAGATATAACCAGCTGTCCTTGATGTTCAGCAGCTTCCAGTTCCTTTGGGTTCCTTTAGCAACTCCCACCTTCCAGTGAGTTTCTCAGTGGTATTCTAGAAATTTGCAACAGGAATCAGGATCCTTGTCACTGCCCAGCAGAATTACTGCAAATGCGTTCTGCAGAAGTACTCCAAATTACACCCTGAGGTCCTGAAGATACATCATCAAGTACTTGCAATGTTCCATGGGCATATGGGAATAGGGAAAGGGAGAAAATGAGTTGAAGTCAGGTGCTGTGGTGGGAGCAGAGTTTTGTATTCTCTGTGCAAACTAGAGACACATAGGCTGGAAGTGACCCATATGTTTACCACAGTTATGATTTCAGCCATGGATTCAGATTCAACCTGGATGTAGCCATTAACCCTTTACAGAATGGGTGTCTTCCTAAAGGAAAATCCAGAGATTTCACCTTGATCAGAAGTTTCATAGTTGATTGAGAAATCATTTGAGACTTTAGGGCCCGCGTCATACGCAAATCCTTTCCAGGGTAAAATTCAGTAAACCTCTGTAAGATGGTTATTCAAATACATTTTTGACCTTTACCAGTCCATTGTGCTGTTTTGGTGAATGGGTGGATCTGGAGTTATAGGAAAACAGATGCAGAAGGTATAGATATTTCATGTTCAAAAATATGAGCACCATTTATCTCAGTTCCTTGCATGTTTATTTGGTTTGGTTTGGTTTGGTTTTTTTGCTACTAGGATATTTCAGCTTTCCTGGGTGGGTGCTAAATTATTTGTAAGATCCATATTGCAGAGCAGAGCCTGCCTTTTATGCACATTATCTAGTTAAGCTAAGTCTTCACAGGCAGCAGCTTCTACTGTATAGCTTTTCTATATAATATGCCCTTCAGAGCCTGTGCATTTTGCAATATGATTTTATAGGTGTCTGTAGTAAGCTGGAACATTTTAGATTAATAAATTACATAGCAGCATTATTATGTGCAGGTTGTGTTTGTTCCGCGGTTACAGCTGAGAATGACTTTCCACTGTAAACCCAAAAAACCACTTTATATAATTAGAAAAGCTTTATCCACTTCAAGTTATGTGTAAGTAAAAAGTCACAGGACACAGGACAGGAGAATAAGAGTCTCTGTCTTCCTTGGGCCTCATCTTAAATGCAGAAGTCTATACTGAGTTGAAAGAATTTCAGAATATAACAAATACAGCCAGAATATACCTACAATATCTGAGAAGAAAATTCTGCAATTAAAAGTGGTTTTTTTGCAAACATAGATTTGCATGGGTCCTGCATGAGGAGGTCGTTAATACCATTAAGAATTCCTGTTTGAAAAACCACTGCATGTTTTCAATATTTATGATTTATCGTGTATGAAGGTTTTTCTCTCCACAAGATGATTTCTTGACTTTTGGTAGCTCGTATTTTGATCAGTGCTGAGCACTTGTCAGAGTCCTTACCTGTTGTGTCTGCATGAAAAGAAACATAAACTTTTAATCAATCTTCTTTACATGCAGAGTCTTCCTTTGTTAATGAGTAGAAAAGGCTAGAATGCCTTTTTCTTAATCATGTAGTAATTTCACTAATTCCAGGCTTCTTAGTGATCATACTACAAACCACAAGAAGATGTACTTTAAATTTCTTATGAGACAAAGAGAATACTGTGTGTGGTCTTCATTAAGATCCCAGGTGCTCCCCATTATGATGAAGCATCATTAGAAAATGAGTTAATATATTTGTAACCTTCTTGGCCAATAGCACACAATTACTGCATGTGTATTAAAAGAAAAACAATGATCTGATGCTGTGGCATCACCATGAGTACCAGAGATATGGATGTATACAGTGAGCCAAGATCCATTTTACATGTTGTTGATTCCTTATGTTTTAGCTTTTATATTTTTCAAATTCTGTATTCCCAGTGTGTAACTCTGCAGTGTCCTGTAGCCTGTGAGCTGCTGCTCTCTCATGCTGAGACAGACAGAACAAAGCCTCTCCAGGCTGCTCTCCAAGGACACCCAGCCCGTCCTCGGCCCAAAATGTGTAACCCAGCATCTTGAGAAGGGGGCAAGCTGAGGGGAAATTACATCATTAGCTAAAGTTTAATTGGTGAAATTGGGTTGAGATGCAAATGGACCAAACCTATAAAAGTGTGAAGAACTCGTGACTCAGGGTCCATCTTTGGTGTAGCCTTTGGCCTGCCCAGGGTGTACCTCTGAAGGGCTTTCAAATAAATATCCACCTTTATTCCCTTACTCCTGTCTAGTCTCTGTTTCTAGGTTGGCCTCTTTAGGCATCATTGTTGTTGCTCCGTTTGGAGCTTGGATGTGCAGGGGTTTCTGGCAACCAGTGACAAAAAGGCAGCATCGGTTCATAGCTCTGAGCTGGGATAACTTAGCTGGAATTTCATTGAGTGGAGACTCACCCCAGTCCTCCACAGTGCCTCTGCTGTGGAGCTATTCTGCCACACCCAGGCTCCACAGATATTAGTACTTTTCATCCTACATTAGCACATGGAGGGTTGATAGTCCGAAAATGATCCTTTTCCTCATCTTAGCACCAAGCTATCCTACAGCAGGTTCTGGCAAAGCCACCCAGAGGGGACCAAGCTTTGAACCACAGCCAGCCACTCCTGCTGCTGCGTGGGATGGCCGCAACATGGCCCCTGAACTATAGAAGCAATGCTTTTATAAAGCTCCTATATAAAAAGACAGTGACAAAACAAAATATCCAAAATCCATATATTTGGATTGCTGTAGAGGCTTCTTCAAGATTTTTTTTTTTTTTTTTTTTTTACAAATTAAGTTCTTTCACAAAAGTACTCAATGCAAAAACATCACGTTTTGTTGAAGAGGTACCATCATGGAAAAGGAGATAAATGAGGGTACAGCTACGTTCACACTTCAGAATGATTGGGTTGGCATCATGCTCGGTATTTAAAGAAGAGGGAAGAAGGAGGAATGGAGGATTATTTGGAATGATGGTGTTTGTCTTCCCAAGTAACTGCTGGGTGTGATGGAGCCCTGCCTCCCTGGGGATAGCTGATTACCTGCTTGCCCATGGAAAGTGTTAAATTAATTCCGTGTTTTTTCTTTCCTTGCTTGTGTGGCTTTTACTTTCCCTATTAAATTGCCTTATATCTCAACCCATGAGTTTTCCAGCTTTTACCCATCTGATTGTTTCCCTGATCCTGCTGTTGGGGAAGCAAGTGAGTGTGTGTGTGGGGCTTGGCTGCTGGCTGGGGTTAAACCAGGACAAGGTTACTCCTTACCCAAAGAATAGCCCTGATTCAGCTAAAATTGTCACTCCCATAAAGAGGAAAATACTAGCTTTTCTCTGAGTCCTGGGATTTTGTTATTACTATTGATTTAAGAATCACCTTTTCAGATACTGTGGTGACAAGAAAAAAGTTACAAAGGGGGTAGATAATAGGTAGCATCCAGTCCAGGATCTTATCTGATTTCTTTCAGTCTGTTGTAGAGTGATGCAGCAAGATAATAGTACAACCCACTGTAGTAGGGTGGAGAGTCAGAGCCAGTAACCTTCTCATGGTAGCTATGTCAGCTCTAGTAAGTACTCCAGTATTCACTAAAAGAAGAAATCCCTCCTTGTCTTCTTTCTGGTATTTTGTATCTTTTAGTTATGAGCAAAAATGTAAAGAGCTTTGGTTGTCTTATTTTCCCAAAAGGAATGATCCTATAGAGAACATCCATTACTGCTTACTCTTTAACTAGATGTTATTCCCAAGTGCTGTGTAATCATTAAGTGAGCTTTAATTTAACAAGTGTGCTGCTCTTAACACATTTTTACTTATAAATGAAGTAAATTAACTATAACAGATTGTAACTGTTCTCCATCATTTAGCAATAAGTAAGGCTTCCCATAAATATCTTTAAAACTAAACCAAGGTGTTTTTATGGCACTTGCTCACCACTCGTTCTCACTTCTCATCACAGCTTAAACAATATCCATTTCAAAGAAAAGATTATTTTTCATGCTGAGATTCAAAATTTCAGTTCATTTGCTTTCTGGTTACTGGGAAGGAAACTGCACCACCTGAGGTATGTCTCACTTGGCCACCTCTGGTAGATGAGCAAGGCTTTGATAACAGGGATGGGAACACTTCAGTGCCCTAAGTGAATTTGCTGGATCAATGAGGCATCGCTGCATTTCCACAGTGATTTCTTTCAGTGTCTCATAGTTTCACACATTTACATCACAGATTTTGCTTAGGTAATAATCAGCAGCAAGTTTCTGAATGACTACATCGCCAAGGGCCAAATCCCAAAAATACAGTAACCAAACCAGAGCCTGATATTTAGAGGAGCTCTCACCTTTTTTATCTGCAGCTTTCTGAGTTTGTGTGTTAATTCAAGCCTCTATGCTTGTGTCTAAAGGGGAAAAACTCCTTCTGAAAGACTGTCCTTATGTGACACTTCTCTCTGTCTGCTGTCTATACAGATAGGGAATTACCATGATTAATTGGAATAGCTACTAAAGTAATTTCTCGAGAACAATGATGATATTTAACTTGAATACTGTTTTCTCCAGGGCTTTGCCCTGATCCTTTAGGATTGTGCACTTCAAAGGGAAAAAATGGATCTGGCACTTACATTTGTGCTAGGCTGACATTGTTGGTTTGCTGCCAAAGAGGCAAATCACAGAGGCACCAGCTGAGGGATCTCAGCCACTGAACCTTGGTGCTAGCCTTACAAGAAATCACTTCAATGGTGACATGGAAAATCTCTGTCCATTTTGTCCTTACAGTTACAGAAATGCCATCCCAAGTTAAGTTAAATCACAGCTTTCTCATATAGGTACATGACCCTTCAGAATCAAATTGATGCCATCAGCTTGTCTCACATTTCACAGCCTGAAGTAAAGTCTTAGAGGATGAAAATTTTGCTTAGAAAAATCCTGCTCTAGCCTCACCCTCTTATTGCCCCCTGCATATCACAGACCTCCTCACAGGACATTATCCTTTCTCTGGAGTTCTCTATATTGTGGCTTTGTTTGTTTTTTTAAGGGCAAAAATAAACATGACATTAAAAAATAACTGTTATTCTTCTGATCTCAGAAAAAAAACGGGTTTGCATTTCAAAATAATTTAATTTTCATTTGAAAACTGTTTAACCATAATGGCCTCATGTCAGTATTCTCACTCAGAAACGTTCTTCTGATTCTTTGACACCTCTTTCTCCCTCAGTTCATGGGGGTTTCGGTCTCTAGCAGAAAGCAGCAGAAAAAAAATAGCTAAAAGAGGCTAGTGGAATCTGAGTTGCACAGGGGTGTTACATTAATTATTTTTTCAATAAGTCCATATGTTCTTCTAAATATACAGAATGATGGCATTAGATGGGTAATAATCAGTGATTTCTCTCAGTAGTTTTAGCTGAAGTGTGAGATAGAATTGTTCCCTGGAAGCCTATTTTCACTTGGCAAAAGGAAATACATTTATCTAGTCATGGAACTGCAAAAGATAAACAGAACAAGAATTTGGCCAACATTTTCAACACTTCCATTTTTTAACATGTAGAAACTTACCCTTTCCTTTATACACATCATCAAAACAAAGTCTTTCTTTTGGAATTTTAGGAATTTTTTTGAGGGAGAGTGTTTTGGAAGTGGTCCACTGTCACTAGAAAATTCAATAAATAATTGAATCAAAAATTAAATCAAAAATTAAATCAAAAATGTATTTAGAACCTGTGTTTCTGTCTGGATGATTTGTATATACAACAGTACTGTGTCCACTCTTCTTAAGGATTTTATTTTGTCAATCCATTATTTATTTAGATTTTTATTATTTCAGTTCTTATGCTATTCTGAAAACAGAGAGAAATATTTGTAGAGCATCTTATTTTTTCAAATGTAAACATTTCTCATTTGTAAACAGTACCCTCAGAGTCTGTAGAGAAAGCCATATGTGAGAAAGTCTAATACAAGTTATTTTACTCCTGCATCTCCATAGCGTAACCTTGTTCTCAGCTCACATGACGCCTCTGTTTGTCTTGCCCTGGTGTATTAAGCTATGTCAGCAGAGGTTTGATCTGTGTGTATTATGTTTATGTGGCTCTGCATAAAGTTCTAAAAGGGCAATTCTTTAGGACAAACGTCTCTCACTAGTGGTGCTTGTTTTACAATATTTTGAGAGCATGTGTTTCCCTCTCAGTCTTTTCATTGATAGCCATATGTCAGGGAGTGCTGCAAGCAGATAGCCTAGAGTCATTACAGGTATCCTGGTGATAAGACTGTGCTATGACTCTGATTGTAAAAAGATTTGAAATTTTCATCAGATATGTAATATTAAAAGCATGCTGGATAAATTATGAAAAGAAAAATGGAAAGTAGCTGAGTTGTTTAACACCTTAAATAAAAGGAGAAAAAATAGGTGAATCAAAGAAGCCTAAAAAGCAAGTCTGTTTGCTCTTTTTTCATCAGATGTTGTTTGGATCCTGGGGGGTTCTATTATCCAGATGGAAAGTACGGGGCTTGTTTATCAGAGTGCCGAGGCTTACACTGTAATGCCAGCCTGGTCTGCAGTCCCCATGGGCTGCTGTGGGCAGAGACAGGGGCACAGGTGAGCTCACTGGTGCCTCACCTTTGGCAGGGATCCCTAGAAGCCCTGGTAGCACACACTCAACTCTTCACACTCTGTTTCCTCAGCAGTTCACTGAGAACAGGGCCTTTGGCTCCAATCCCTTTTGCCAGCCTTTGAGATCTTGTCTGCACCATGTGGCTGCTATCAGTTTACAAATAAAGAAAAATTAAAATTGGTTTATGAACTGTTATTATTATACCCGAGTTCTGCTATTAGCTATGTCTAAATGTTTTCATATATTCCACACCTCTCTTGCCCTTTGAGATTTTTAACTGTTGTTTTCTTGTACATTAATAATTTCCTTGTATAATTGTTCCCAAGAGAATGAGCTGAAAGAATTATGAATTAATTTGCATCTTTTAATGTACTAATAAACTTTGCAAGAAGAAAATTTCACTCCATCCAGGTGGAAACCAATCACTTTAAATCAAAGCTTACTGAATTTCAAATACGTTTGGTTTTTTTTTCAAGAAGTTGCAGAAGAACAGTGCTCTGCATGTTAAAAGTAATTAGAAAGCACAAACAGCAAATTCAGAAAAAGCCTTGGGTCATTTTTTTGCTGCAGCATAGAGTTCGCAGGCACTCAGGAAAATGAGTATTTGTTGTATTTAAACAAAATGAATAGCAATTTCTTGGAGGTTTAGAGGTCTCAGGCTGTACATGTAGATTTCACCCTTTCATTGAAAAATATTTTTAAACTGTTTTAGTGGTTTTTATTGTCTGATGTAAATCAATAATTCATGGTATAGCCTCTAAAACAGGGTTCAAGAAAAAGAAATGTCCTTTTATGTACAATTTATTCAAATAGAATCTTGAGTGAACAAAATGTTCTATCTCATGTATTCATTTATAACCAGTGTCAGGTCCTTGCTCACCAAAGCACTCATCTTCATTTATCTCTGAGCACTTGAGAAACCAAAGCTCTTCTCCTGAGTAACTAAAGAAACAAGTTCTGAGCATCTACTCTAAGTTTAATACATGAGAGTGTTACTCACGTAGTTACTTACAAGCTGAAGCAATTTACTGAACTGGTGATTTGACATCCAAGTTTATTTACCTACATGTATTGTAGCCTTAGTTAAATCTGGGAATAGAAAAGCATGCTCTAGCCCCCATTTTCCAAATGAGACACAAAATATATCATCAATGGAAAAGACAGGTCTTGATATCAAGCTTCTGATTTTGGAAGTTTATTTCAGTAGTTGATAAGTTTAGCACTAACATTTGATGGGGGGAAAACCCATTTGTTTAAATAGCTATGAACTGTCAGGGCCAGAATGAATCCCAGCTGGTACAGGAAAGGGGAAACAGGGCAGAGGGGGAAAGGGACTGATGAAGGACAGAGGGAAAGCAGGGATACAATACAGCAGGTTTGGAAGAGGGCAGAAAAGTGTTGGAATTGTGACCAAGGGGAGGCCTGTGGGAATGTCACAAGAGGTGAGAAAAGGCCAGGTGGGCACTTGCTGGGGAAAGACCCAGAGTAAGAGGTTTTTGGAAAAACAGTAAACATTGTCTCCAGGCAGTATGTAAAAAAAAGTTATTTTCAAACCAACAAAAATAATAATAATAAAAAAGAAACCTCATGAAGATACTGTTTTTTGAAAAGAGGTGAACAGTTCCTCAGTAATCAAAAGTATAAATAGGAAAACTTGTACTGACATAAAAGTTTCTTAAAATTTTTCAGTAGGCCACATTCTCAACAACTTGTTTTGCATTTGTTGGAAATCTTACATTTCTCTAGACAAGATCAAATACAGTTTGAGGGTTAATGTCAAACCAGGGGGTCTGACAGGCCAAACAAGGGGGTACTGCTAATAAGGCAAAGGGAGCTGTGCCTCTTCCCTAAGGGAGCAGATGCAGATTAGAGGCACAACGTCATCAGGATTATTGATATGGCCGTAGAGAATCAAACCTACAAAAAAATGTTCACTTCAACCTGGGTGATGTTTCCTCTCAGAAAATAGAAAAATAAAATAATTTCTAAAAATAGGGCCTAAATATGAATGATCAAAAAGCTGAATGCAGGAATTTTTCAATAGATCTGGATGTTTAGACGTTTTCCCCTCCTTAGGGCTTTGAAGAGCACAAGCTTCTTTATCAACACAGCTTGATATGATGCTCCTTTCTTTAGCGTGCCCAAGAAGGAAAACATTGCACTGACTGAAGAAACCCCCAACAGAACCTGTTTTCCCATAAAGCTACCCCATGACACACAGGTTTCCACACATTCTACCTGAAAGTGTTTTCCTGTTGTAAATGTGAAGTTTGCAGAGTGCTTGCAGAACAAACTTGTATGTGTGCTCAGAGCACTGCATGTCATGAAAAGTACTGACAACAGCAGAACACCTCTAGTAGTACGAAAATACACATTTAAAACTGTTGCTATTTTTATACGTTGAGATGTATTTTTTTGATTTTTCAGGCTGTTGCAGAGATTGCAAACAGATATACTGTTTTCCATTCTTAAATTATTTTTATACAACTGTATATATAAATTAATTTTTTAAATGTCTGTGGTAATTAAAGGCTATTTTTCCTGTGCTCAAAACAGCTCAAAACATCCAGCTATCCCTTAAACGGCCCAGAAGACATTATTTGACACCAGGAGTGTCTGCCATGATGGATTCATTTTGTTTTAGCAACAGATAAAACATTTGAAATTCTTCATAGCTGGTGCTTGTTATGACTGTGCGAAGGGAATTTCCTCACAAACACAGCCAAACTTTCTCCAATTCCAGACTGGAATTACTTTTGCTTAATGTAAATACATATGCAAGTCCTCAAAATATACAAGCTGCAGTACAAATTTCAGTGCAATGTTTTTTAAAACGAGCAAGGTGCAAACTTTGTAACAGGAAGGAGGGAAGACACCTCTGAGTCAGCACAGTTCAGTACCACTGAAATGAGGCTACTGTCTATTTGAAATGTTTTGAGATCTGGCCAAATAACCCAAGACCCTATGAATTGTCACACCTGTAGAAAACATGGACACTGCTTCGCTTCTGGCGTATTCCAGCCTGCTCTTGTTGCACAAATTCCTGCACGGAAGGAGTCATTCTTCTATGGTAAAGTAATACTGTATTTAATGGCTTTTTTTTTCTTGCCAGGCTTAAAGAAAGTCATCAGTACTGTCTCCCCAAATTCCCTCCACACTGCAGTGTTGAATGATATCTAATCTAAAGTAAGAACATGTTGCTTAATGAATATGCATTTGTCACATGAATACCAGGAACAGATTAAGTCCAAAAGTCCCCTGTAATCTTCTGGGAGAGATATGTGGAGTGCTGTAGTCAGCACAGCCAGAAAACCTTCAAAATATTTTTCTTCAGCTCTAATTTGAAAACTTCAATGGCAAAGTTTACCCTAAGGAGAAATGGTGCTAAGCACAGATTTATTTATTTCCTGCTGATGAACACAGCCATGTGAACAACTGAGATGTTTTTTCTTGCAGGAGGGTGCCAGAGCTGCCGAGTTAAAAGCTTAAGCTTCAAAATTGACATTGACCCTATTTATTAGCACAATAATGGGCTTGTTGTGGCTCCCATGGCTTTCCAGGATCACAAAGGGCTATATGTAAGTGTGTTTTTGCTGTCCCAATGCAGGTGGCTGGCAAGGCAGGGGGCATGGTTGAAAATACACCCCGTGGCGTCTCCTGGAAGATGGCTGCATTGCTCGCGATCCTCACTTTCAGGGCAAGGCAACAAAATCCCTTCAGAAACTATTTATCTCTAAGAACAGGCTGATTTTATTTTTTGAAAATACATGATGTTTCTCCTGCAGGACTTGGGGAGAAGAGTTTGCATGAGTCTCTTTTGGAGTCAGGCAGTCAGATCAGCTTTCCCCTTGGGCATAGCAGCTGGAGACCACCATCCCTTAAGCCCTGGCATCAGCCATTTCTGGGGATGTCACTGCTGGCAACTGGCAGGGCTGGGAAGCAGGTGAAGAAGGGCTGCTCCTCACCTGGTTCCTGCCTGGAAGAGAGGCAGGGCTTGGAGCCTGATTTCACACTTCCCTTCAGGATACTCAAGTCCCTTCACAATGGCATTTTCTGATCTTGCAGAATTTTTAATTAGACATTAACCCTCCAATATCAAACTGTATTTGATCTTGTCTAGAGAAATGTAAGATTTCCAACAAATGCAAAACAAGTTGTTGAGAATGTGGCCTACTGAAAAATTTTAAGAAACTTTTATGACAGTACAAGTTTTCCTATTTATACTTTTGGTTACTGAGGAACTGTTCACCTATTTTCAAAAAACCATATCTTAATGAGGTTTGGTTTTTACTATTATTTTTGTTGGTTTGAAAATAACTTTTTTTTACATACTGCCTGGAGACAATGTTTACTGTTTTTCCAAAAACCTCTTATTGGTTCGTATCAGTCCCAAAAAACCAAAAGTGCTTCAGATCCTTCAGGAGTCATCAATACTTCATAGACTCATAGAATAGCTGAGGCTGGCAGGGACCTCTGGAGATGATCTAGGCCAGCCCTCCTGCATAAGCAGGTTGCTCAGGACTGTATCCAGTCAGCTTTTTGACAATCACCATAGAAGGACTCCACAATGCTCTGACCAACCCGTCCCACTGTTCAACCACTCTTAGATTTAAAAAAAAAAAAA
>VWZT01015402.1:34066-118442 GCA_013397055.1 Pachycephala philippinensis
GTGGGGCCGCCGTGGGGCCGCCGGCCGACAGCGGGAGAGGGCCTGGTCAGGGCTGAGGCGGCCGCCGCCGCCCTGCCGGGGCTGGGAGGGGTTTCTGCGTGCTGTGGTGCGGCAATGACTCCGCAGCGCTACGTTACGCTTTTGCCAGTTAATATGTGGGAATGTTGTTCTGTTTTTAGCTCTCGGCTTTCTGCCCTCCTTGCTCTTGATAAAGCGCATGGAGTTACCCTGCTCTAAGTACCAGTTTCCAAAAAGAAAAGTAAAAATCGCTGGGTTGGTTCTGTTAAGTTCCTGCAGGCCGTGTCATCCCTATGGGGGAGCTGCGTTTAGTGGCACAATCAGGATGTACCTCGTAAAGTACTGCCAGTTAGAAAAGCAGCATTTCGTAACTGCGCTGCAGAGCGAAGTGACTTCCTAGCAGCGGGATTATGTTCTCTGTCACTTCTCTGTGATTAGTGCGAGCTGTCCAGTGCTGTGCGTGCTTGTTTCTCACCCGTGTTTAAACGTGCCTTTCTTTAGGATACTCTCAGGTTATATTGGACACTGCACGCATAAGGAATGACCGGTCTTTTGAAAAAAGGCGTTGGTAGTTGGGGTGTTCTGTGATATCAGAGGTTGTGTGTAATTGTAGTTAAAGTACACGTGCCTCCAAGGCCTTGGGGTTTTTTGTATGATGTGCACCATTTGTGGCAGTGAGCTGGCAGTTTTCATGCTACCAGTGGAACACACAGCCTGGTTCTGCTGGTGCTGTCAATTTACTTGCGAGTGCTGTCTCCTGGTCAGAATGTGAGTCACTGTCTCCTGGTCAGAATTGATCAGGACGACCCGAGCTTGTGTTCTGGGCTGTGACCTTGACTGAATCCTTTGCCCATAAAGTTAACTGATTCTTTAAAGGAGGGCTTAAAATCTCTCTCTTAGTGTTTTCCCACCATGTTGTGCTGTCTGCTCATTTGGGTTTATACTTAGATGGAGTTTAAGTAAATTTGGGGAGCAGAGGAGTCATGCAGTGTTGTGTCTCAAAACGGAGGTTAGTTGCCAAAGTAACTCAAATATAAGTACGTAAAGGGTCTTGATTTAATTTGTATGTATGAAAAGTGGTATGCTCTCCTGTTTTTGAGTAACTTGTGAGAGAGAAGTCTCTGATGAAACTGGGAGACAAATATAGGTGAAGCAAAGTTAAACTGTGTATTTAAGAAGGTTCTACTTCCTATTATAGTACTTTAGTGATGATACTGTTTTTACTGCAACCTTTTGCTTGTTGGGGTTTTTTTACTACTTTTATTGTAGTTGAGAATAAGTAGTAAGTGTACCTTATCTGAAAATGGTAACAAAACAGTAAAACAGATTTTCTTGTGCATTTGCAGGAACGCAGTGTGTTAAGTTATCTCAGCAACCATGCTGGCTGCCAGGCTGGTGTGCCTGAGGGCACTGCCATGCCAGACTATCCGCCCCACCATCACTCAGGCTCCCCCAGCCTTGAGGAGCTCCAGTATAAAAGCATACAGGCTGTGGCAGCCTAGCCAGGTAAGGTAATTCTCTTTCTGATGGCCCTGACTGCACATATGTTAAAGGTTTGAGTGTATTGCCAAAAGAATCGCTTTGCATGGAGTACCTGCTGTGAATGAGCATGAGTCTTCTGCTTGTTTGAGGTACCTGCTCTCATTTACTGAAGGAAGAATGCTGCTCAGTCAAAACACAGCAGTTTTAGAGCAATTGAAGTAAAATCTTCTGTTCCAATGACTGACTTGTGTCTTGGAAATTAATGGGCAAAAGAGCTTAAAAGAGGTAGTTAGGGATGGACAGCCCTTAGTAAGGAGGGAGGAACAGAAATTCTTGTCTGTCTCCCTGTTCCCAAGTTAGTCTTAAATATAACACTAAAATAAACACTTTCTTTTCAATTGTTTTAGTCCCAATATGTGTTTAGAGCTGTAGCCTAGGTTAGAGCAATTTCTGAGCTATGGCAGGACAATCAGAGGTCTAACCAGCATTTTTAAAAGCCAGACTGTCGTTTCCTGAGACACTGTTTATTCTTCATTGAGAGAGGAAGTCGCAGACCTGCAGCTCACAACTGTTAGGGGCTGTTGTTGCTCTTCTGTCACCATGATGGAAGTGCTAGTGGCAAATTCTTCACCTCCTTTGTGTTTTCCTCTTAAGCATTCTAGGTTTGTAGGTGCATTGTGGGTTTTTTGTGTGTGTATGTTTTCTAACGTTAGGCTGGATTTCATTGGCTGCTAAACACAACCAAACTGAAGGGCTCTGAAACCTCCTGAATTGTATGTAGTGCTCTAATGGCTGATGAGAGTAATGCTTGTAGGTTTTGTATTTTAGTGGTGAAACAAACTCACAGCTTGATGTGAGTCCTTGGCTGCTCAGATGGAATTTTAATTTAAAAATTCCTGTAAAAAATTTGTCAGAAAACTTCAAAAGTTGTTCTTGAAGTTAAATGTGAGTGTATTCTGTGTTGCTCTTGCAAATCACTAAGGCTTTGAGCAGCATACTATAATTATTTGGAGCTTGTCAGCCTTAAAGATCTTGAGTTTCTAGGCCTTCATTCAAGGTTTGTTCTATAAATCAAGGTTAGACTTGAAAGCAAAAAAAATTGTGCTGCTTTTGCAGCTTTAGTGTCTGTAAAGTATAAGTATTGTGCAAGAATATTTTTTACATTAAAGTGTTTGCACGGAGAGTGTTTTAACATAGAAAACAAAGTACTTCATTACAAAATAAAAAAGTAAAGATTATGTTTTCATGTTTAACAAAAAGGCTTGTGGCAGTGTTTAGTAGGGTGGGACTAGAGTAGAAGAAATGCAGTCTGAAAATTCCAGCTTCTGGAATTCACTACACTGGTTCTATACTTCTAAAATAAGGGGATGCTTTTCACAAAGGTTCCTAAACTTTAATGTTCACTTGTTTTCCTTGAGCACAGTTGCTTTGTATGTATGAAGGTATGCACAGATTAATAAAAGATGAATTAACATTTTTTAAGTGTAGCAAGTAAGTTGATAAGAATATCTTTTATTTTATTTCATTGTGTATTTCTTACGTTATTTCTGAATCTAACAGAGTTATGCCACCAGAGTGAGAACGGGTGCAAGGCGTGGAAAACTTGGCCAGGAAGTGAAAGAAGCAGCATTTGAGCCATCTGCAGAAACTGCACTTAAAGGTAGAGTAGCTCTGCTTTAGATGCTGAGAATCTTTGAACCTTAACTTTAAACTTCCTCGAAGGCAAATGTTTCCTTCAAACTGTTGAAACTGGTAGTGAACTGACTTGTAATTAAAGTGGAGCTTTAAGAAGGAAGGCTAATGTCGATCAGCTCTTGCAGATACATCAAAATTCACGTGAGGATGTTGTTAACTATCCATGGAAAAGCATTAATGAGAGTGTGTATTTTTTATTTCTTTATACAGCTGATCGCCTGGGGAAATTCATTGTTGCGGGAGGGGCTGCTGTTGGCCTGGGAGCCCTCTGCTACTATGGAATGGGCATGTCCAGTGAGATTGGAGCTATTGAAAGGGCTGCGTAAGTAAGATGGCTTATTTCCTTAATGAAGCAAATCTCCTCCTTTTTATCTGTCTCTTCTTTAGCTGCTATCACCCAGTGTACGCTCAGCTTATGCTTTTCTAAGCTCTGAAGAGAAAACCCCCACCTATGTCCCTGCAGGTTTTTAAAGCAAAATTAGAATTATTCAGCCTTAAATGGATAGTAACCTGAGTGAGTTTGTTTTGCTAAATCTTACATGAAGAGTATATAAACCTGTCTTATGAGGTGTGATCCAAATAACTTAGGAAATGTGGTCTTCTGGAAAGCACTGCTAAGACCAGTTTCCCTGGTATTCCTGTGAGACTGTTCATTAAGCTTTAATACAGCTGTTGGAAAAAGTTTTCATTAAACATAATATCTTGGCTTAAGCTTTGATTTAACAAACATGTTCTTCTTAAAACTTTGGTGAATTGCTTTTTAGTCAAAAAAAAAACCTGGCTGATGGCAAAACTGTATAGTTAGACTTAAAAGATGGGTAATAATAAGCATGGGCTTGGGGGAAATATATGTTGGAGACATTTTGCTTTACTTTGCATTTGTAAAGTGGCTGTCTGCATTTATACTGAATGTGTGCTACTTGTGTCTATGAGAAGCTTGTCATAGAGCTATGTCTAATTTTCTTCTCCACGAGGTTTGAATAACAGGTCAAAAGAGTAAAATGGGAAAAAATGTGTGCAGTATGTTTAAATCTAGTGTTAACAGAGACGTGTTCTGTCTGTAGTGTGAGTAAATGATACTGCAGAAACTCATTTATGTCCAGGTCTGTTGCTATTGTTAGAGCTCTCAAAATGACATTTGTGTCGTGTGCTGTCAGATAATCATGTGCACTGTGACTCAGCAATTTGTGAGCTGCTCAGCAGGCTGCTTAGTGCCCGGTGCACATTCTGTACACCTTTTTCCTGAAACCAGTTTGTTATATTTACACATCAGTCTCTTATTTTTTCTGTAGTTAAAAGCATTCATTATTCTGTTTTCGATGCATGCTTCCTCCTTAGAATTGAATTATAATTAGCATTATTTGTAATTTTCAGTGTTTCTGCTGAGTTAACGTAAGACTAAACCAGCAAGATTGACGAGTTCAGTCCCCATTGTAAACTCATGGCAGAAGCTGCTAGACACACTATTATGAAACCTCCCTTATATCCATAGCTACAAATGCATTTAACAGCTTGTGTTTTTAGCTGCTCTCCATTCTGAACCTGGTAACTGCACAGCTCTGTATGACTGCTTATTTTTCAGTATTTGGCCACAGTATGTGAAGGACAGAATTCAGTCTACGTACATGTATTTTGCGGGCAGCATTGGCATGACAGCTCTGTCTGCTGTAGCAGTGAGCAGATCTCCTGCAGTCATGAACCTCATGACAAAGGGCTCCTGGCTGGTAAGCTTTGTTATAAAAATAAATGTATTAACTGAGAAATGCCCCCAAATGTAATGGATGGTATAAAAAAACCAAAGAAATGCAAACTAGTTGGTGGAAAGTAAGGCAAAACTTAACCTACATTAGTGTCCTTATCCATAAAGACTTTTCAGGTATCCTAATGATATTTATGATGTGAGATTTGGTGATTCTAGTCACATTCTAACATGTTTTTTTCTATACCACTTTGATGGTTTGTCAAAGACAAACTACATGAGCAAAAAACACTATGCTATCCTTACCAGCTGTATATATGAAAGTATGGACCTCTTAGAAACAGCTACTTAAAGCTAATGGCACAGTTTCTGTTGCTGTCTGTAAATACAAACTGAGGTCCCTGTGCGTTCTTACTCCTCCCTGTGCTCTCCTGTGTAGCACTTTGAAAGCTGTCTCCTGCTTGCCATAGGTGAAACAACACTGGTAGGTTTAGTATGTATTCAGTGTGTTAAGTGGCGTGAAACAATAACAGTTAAATGCCAACACCTACATAACTTAGGGAGGTTAATTTAATAAAGCATCATTGGTGATAAAAGTTGTACAATTCTGACCAGTTTGGTAGATGCTGGATGATTCTGCTTGAAATCATGAGTAAGAAGAGGCACTGAAGTTAAAAAATAATTGGTAGCAAAAGCCTGTAAACTAGATGTTGGCTTTGGGTGGAGAAATGTCCAAGAAAAGGAAGGCTAACACATTTCAGGTACCTTAATGAGAGTGAGGGGCAGAACCACGGGTTTTCCTTTCCTTACTTTACACAGCCAAGAGATTGTTGTGAACATAAGCATTAAATTTGGATTTCTAGAAAACTGAGGAAAAATATAATGAAAATCACTGCAAGCTAAGATATGCAAAGATTTGACTGTAACCTTACAGGAGTAAAATCAATGAATACTCCAATTGTGAATTAGGTTGCTGTTTTCAGAACTACAGTGCTGACTTTCAGAGTAGGAGATTAGAACAGAGACCATATGTTCATATGCTAACTTCAGCTCTGTAATGCTGTTTCTTCAGGCAATTGGCGCAACTTTTGCAGCTATGATTGGTGCTGGAATATTGGTCAGGTCCATATCCTATGAAAATAGTCCAGTAGCTAAACATGCAGCGTGGATGTTGCATTCAGGTATGTGGTTTTAGTGTTTGTTGTAGAGATGTCTGTGCTTCAGTGTGACCAGATGCTTGCTTTAACAAAACTGGCTTTAAAGTAAATTTTTATATATTGCTGTAGGAGAGTTGAGATTTTTCAGAGATCAAGAACTCCTGAATGTCAGGGAAGGATGTCTTAAGTGTCCTTAAAAGAACTCTTGTGTTTTTTATAATCTTCTAAAAGTCATGCTCAAGTTAAATTTGAGGTATGTGTACTCCACATTGGATAGAACTAGATGTTTTTATAGCTGCTTTGGTTTTGGGACTGCTTTCTAACACTACAGCTTCTGTAAGCACTCTTGCCTACACTAACCATTCTTCAGCTGTGCAGGATAGGAAGTATTTGAACACCTGACTAGAAAAAAAAGAGATTTTAGTATTAGTTTCCTTCTGAGATGTGTATCCATCAGGTATTTAAACTGAGTACAGATAAATTTCTCATTTGTGATACCTAATTCAGGTAACAGTGGCTCTCATTTTTCAAAACTGTTTTGCCAGAAATATTTTGTAGTTCAGAAAAGACATGTGGATGCTGGGCACTGGAATCATATTTGCCTCTCCAGAGCTAACATGTCTGCCAAGAAGAAATTATGTTTATTGTAGTGATTGTTATTAAGTGAAACAACCTAATGTGATATTAATGACTAGATACACGTTTCCTACAAGACTCTAGCAAAAAATGACTTACTTGCCTAAGTAATTGTTGTATCAGAAATCTGTCCTGCTTTTCAGTGTTGCATGCTCCTGATGCTATTATGTAGTTGATTAGTCTGTGCTGAGTATCTCTTCTTACCAGCTCTGTTTTGAAACAATCGTTATGTTGACTTCTGTTAGTCTTTTTTTCCCAGGATGAGCTCCCCAAAGTACTCTAGTGCTAAATAAAAGTACATCATGGAAGTTAAGGTTGCTAATTTGTTGTGCTCCCTTCTAGATAAGAGCACAATCAAGTGCATCCATGTTTTGTCATGTGTGGATCAGTTTGAGCCATGCCATCTGACTGGAGATTAAATAATCAAGTGGGTTTGGCATGTGGTGTTCCAAGCCTTACATATGTTCTGTTTTCCTTTGCCTAGGTGTCATGGGTGCAGTGGTGGCTCCTCTGGCCTTCCTTGGGGGTCCTCTGCTGATCAGAGCTGCCTGGTACACTGCTGGAATTGTCGGGGGGCTCTCAACTGTGGCCATGTGTGCTCCGAGTGAAAAGTTCCTGAACATGGGAGCACCACTTGGCATAGGCTTAGGCTTTGTTCTTGCCTCTTCAATCGGTAAGATACTGTTTCAATACTGTCTTGTAAAGTAGGTTATAAACTTAGGCTATTAAAGTGCAGCTCACAGTTAGTTGCAGGCTGGTGTGTATAGTTAAGATTTGCTTTAAATAGAGCCCTTGCAACTCCAGCACAGCAGAAAATATTCTGTCGTATTTATTTTTGAAAACAAATGTGAAGTTATGGTTCTGGCAGATGTTAGTCTAACAAACGGCCGATAGGGGTGCCTTGTGTTCTAGTTACTGCCAGTGAGTAGGGAAGGCAGTAAATGTGATCTTAGTTCTTCATCCACTTGTTTTCCTTCGTGTATTTTGAGGCATTGTTGTAGTCATAGGTACTTGCACCTGAAGAAAAATACACAGTTCCCTAGGGTGTTCAAAATTACTGGATCAGGTTGTGTATGTGACATGATCAGTGTGCATGCTAAAACTCTTGGTATTAAAAACACACCGCAAACTGAGAATTGAATGCTTACTGAAAAATGTGTGCTCCAGTGACTGAAATTTGACCTAACTCAGAGTAGCAGATGCACACAGTTACCTTTAACACTATTGTCCATTCCTCTCCAGGATCCATGTTCTTGCCTCCCACCTCTGCTTTTGGCGCCGGCTTGTATTCAGTAGCGGTCTATGGTGGCCTGGTGCTCTTTGGCATGTTCCTGCTCTATGATACACAGCTGGTGGTCAAACGGGCAGAAACTCTGCCCTTCTACGGAGTGACTAAATACGACCCCATCAACGCGTAAGTGTTCTCTGTTATTGCTGCTGATCTCAGTGTCTGGGTAAGAATTTCCCTCAAGTTAGATTGAAGTACGCTTTAAAAATAGCCGTTTGGTTGTTGTTCAAAAGTGTATTGCTGTTAAATATGAAGAACCACTGGGTTTGAAAACGACAGTGAGAAAATAGCTACTGAAGTTAAAACTGAAATCATTGTGAGAATTGTGGGAAACAGAATTGAGTGTGTGGTGTCACATCCCTCCAACAGTACATTCTAAAAAGGTTTTTTGTTTTCTAAAGCACTGCTGGCAGATTTTGAGGCTGCTTTCTGAAAATAACTGTAAGTGTCAGTTGAGACAAAAAAAGTCAATCTTTCCGTAGTCATTTAATATTTATTAGTCTTTGTCACTAAACAAAGCTGCAGTGGTGTGATACATAGGGAAGGCAGGATTGACTCTCAGTAAAGACCAAGTCTGACAAGTAACTTTTTGTAAATGTCTGTCTGATCTTAGGTGAATTCTTACCTCCTTGGTTCTGTTTTGTTCTAATAAAAGTAGAGTAATACTGATCTTCAAAATTCTTGGAGATAAACATATCAAAGTTAAATATAAAAGCAGAGGCTCTTAAATGAGAGCAGCATACTGTCTGTTAGGATTTCTGTAAATAGTTCTTGCTGGCAGAGGTGGTATATAAAAATACAGGTGTTTAACATAGCTGGCTTTTGTTACAGATGGTTCATGCAGGCTCTCAAAATGAAGTATAATGGTGTGAAACACCAAATAATTCTGTGTCTGTTCAACAGTACTAACTGTGATTTCTTGTTTCCTAGATGCATGGGTATCTACACCGATACACTGAACATCTTCATTCGGGTGGCCACCATGCTTGCAGGTGGTGGAGGTGGCAGGAAAAAGTAAACAGAGACACATCTTTGCAACTGACTGACAGCCTGCCTAGTGCACATATTAAATAAACATTCATGGTTAAAGCAGTAATGCTCCAAGTGAGAATTTTAAAGCATTTCAGCATATTGGTTCAGTGCAATGTGATTCAGTCTTAGTTTTTCTTCAGACACTTTCCAGCTCTGTCTTTAAAATAGTCTGAACTGCTTCTAATTGTACATTATTTTGGGAAAGTAAATTATTTTTAATATATGAATAGAATAGTGCTACCTGCTTTTTAATGGGTTTGATGGCAGTTCAACTCTTACTTTCTTTTTTTTTTTTTACTGTTGTTGCATAGTAAAGGAAGTAATTTTTGAACTGATATCCCATTGGCAGGTAGGGGCACAATCTACTTCATGAAATGTTCCTTAGATGCATCAATTTTCAGTTAAGTTTCATAAATTTTATTTCAGTGACATCTTCAGAACTGAATAAATTGCATATGGCACTAAATGTAATCATGACTTTGACCTCCGCAGAAATTTTAGAAAGGTTTAAGCAGTTGTCAGAATCACATTGGATTTGACAGGTTAGCTGACCAAAAAGTGTAAAGGAGACAAGATGTGGGAACTATGCAGCGCTTGTCCCATATGAACTTCAGTCTCTTTCTGGAGTACACGTGAGAATTCCTTGCTTTAATGTTGACTGGCTACAATAGCTAGCTTATTTTGATACTAGATGTATAAAACTGTTGAATGGCAATATAGCTGTGTCTTTCTCCTGGTGGCTAAATTTCTGTATTGTGGATGAAGGTCTGTCCTTCAGAAGACCTCCTAGTGTCATCTCTTGGAAGCTTGTACAATCGGCACAGAAACTGGGAATTGAAGATGGCATGCTGTAAACCCCAGGATCACAAATTTGCCATATGGTTGTGTGCTTTAGTCTGTTTAACTCTTCTCCAAATTGATATGTTAAACTTGGTCTAAAAGATACGTTCCCTAACAGTGAAATTGGTTTAACTGTAAGAAATTTATACTTGACAAACTCTATTGCAATATATTGGAATAAAAGGTGAGTTCTTGGGCCGAGAAAATTTTGACCTAATGTCAACAGCTCAGATTTTCAGTTTCTGGTAAATATGCTATGTTTATGTGTTGACCTATGAACAATAAAATTCTAGCCTCACAAGCTAACTACTTTCACTTTCCCTGTGTTAAACAGAATTCGCCCCCCCCCAAAAACTTGGTGAAGAGTACTGTAAATATATTTTTTGTTATGGTTACAATTTCCTTTGTAAGAGAGTACATATTCTTCTGTGAAAAAATCTGCAAAGATGATTCTCAGTTTAACTTGTTAGCACCTTTTTGGGGGTGTTTCCCAGCTGGAAGATACTGGCTACACTTGTTCTGTTGGTGTAACCTGTTGGCCACTATTGCAGCTAATGCTGCTTTTATGTCTGTCACACACTGTAGTATCTTTTGACTCTTCAAACAGAGGGAAGAAAGAGTGAATTGTGAAGAACCTTGTTGCAGCTCCTTTGTGCCCAAAGATAAGGCACAATCTAGTTCCCGGCACTATTACAGCTGGAGGGACATCTGTAGTTCTTAGAAGGAAGAAATCTCTGGATCGAGTCAGTTGTAAGTAGCCTGTTCAGAGAGTTTTATCTTTTTAAGCAATTTGATACCCTTAATTTCTAAATACTGTTACTGTAGCTCAACACAGCAGTGTGCTTGTCCTCAAATTCTGAAATCTACAGGGAGCTGTCTTAAAATTCTAACATTTGTGCTTGTTACAAAAGGAAACTCGGGCAAAAAACCTTCTGTCTAGGTTCTGAGGCTGAAGTTTTAGAGGTTGACTATGAACTAAGGGAGGGATTGTTTACCGTTTGGAATAGTGACGTGTAGAAACCAACACCCTGCTTACAGGAGGTATTTGCATGGAAAGTGAAACCGACAGAAAATCTAATAATCTTTTGAGAAATAGTGCCTGAAGAAACATGAGCATCACTTGTGCTCAGTGTTGTGGAAAGGTGTGATTTGGCTTCTGTGGGTGAGATTACAGCACTAGCAGTATTTTCCTAGTGTTGGTTTCCAAGAAAGGAAAAAAAATGGAGTTGTTCCTTTACATTTGAAGTCTTAAGTCAAAAGTTAAGATTTATGTTAATTAAGGCAGCTCTGATTTGATGGGAGACGAAAATCTAAAGCCGGCCCTACAGTTAATGACACCAGGCACACCTTATGATCATAAAACTGTGGATTTTTTTGCAGGTCCAGGCATGACTCATGTAAATCGAATCTGCCTAAAAATTCCCCACCTTTTACAGTAATTCCCTATTATGTGTGCCAAAGGACATTAAAGACAAACATTATGTTTAGTCCACAATTTAATTAAATTCTGATCCTTGCTACTGATTATAGCTGGTTTCTAAGGATTTTCATGATGTTTCAGGTAATTCTTATTTTAAATCATGATCTAAATAAGCAGCTACATAATGTTGAATCATTTACTTCAATTTTATCGGGAATATAAACCAATTATTCTCCTAAGAAAGTGTTCTTCACAGTCAGCTGGTATAATTAAGAAGGCCAGATCTGACTGACACATATTTTAAGTTTGCATAGCAGAATGCAACATGAAATTTAGATCTCACCTCATGAAATATTTAATGTAACTAGCTTTGCAATTTTCATCCAGCTTGCCCCACCTCTAATGCTGCTGAAAGCTGTCAGGTAATACGCACTTACCTTCATAAAACCTTTATAACAGTTCACCTATAACACAGTAACAGGGCATGCCTGGTGTCTTTATGGAACTTGAATTGTTCCCAAGACAAAGTTTATTCCTTCCTATTCCTGCAGTCATTAAAGAGCAGAACAATTTTTTTTTTTTGCTCTTCAGTATTTGAAAATAATTCAGTAGTGCAGCATAATTTTCCTTGAACTTCGGTTTATAGCAAACTTGGAATTCAGAAATTGTTGCCATAAGTTCACTTCAAATTTTGAAATAGACCATCTGGAAATAAGGAGGAATGCATTTAAATAACCCCTCAACATAGTATTTATGTAAGAATTGGATTTTTATTTCAATATTCAGCCATCTTGGTGACCTTTAGTCATCGTAAGAAAGCGAGATGGGGAAAGCAAGAACAGGCTCTTGCGACACAGGAAACGATCCATCAGTCTGTGGCAGCCATGGTGGGGGTGGCTGTTCAGACCTGTCACCTGGCACTGGGGGGGCAGCTGCTGCAAAGGGATGTGACCTTGTGGCACAAGGTGTGACACCAGGCACCAGTCCAGCATTCACCCACCCTGTTCTACCAAAACTGACACAGAACTGACACTACCGAAACACAAACCTGACACGTCTGAGAGTGATGGCTTTTAGTTCTAACCTCCTCTCCTTTGCCAATGATGAATAGGAATAGGTCCAGAAAATACCATCTTTGCTAATTCCTTCACTCACTTTTGACACCATTTGGTGTGTTCCTGCAGACATCATTAAGCTTCTGAACAAATCTTTAGTACTGCTGTAAGGCACTTCTTTTATGAGCTTGTACACAGGAGCTAAGCCTTTACTGCAATAGTGGTGTTTGTTTTTCCTTGTATGAATGAGCAACCTTGTAATACATTATGTATTACATAATTACATTTTGTATTCTGCTAGTGAAGAACACCAAAAAGAACTACTGAAACTGGTTTTGAAATTCTCACAGTTTCTTTTAAAGGAAAAGCATGACATCATGTTCGTGCAAAGTTGGTCAACAAAAAATTTAAGTGCAACAGGGAAGAAAAAAGGGTTCTGGCCACTATTAGAGAAGAAATTTAATCTAAATTTTAACTGAAAAATCCAAGACTAAATATAACTCCCATGAAAAATACTAACTATACATTTTTATAAATTGCATGGTGGTCTGGGTATCTATGGCTGTACCAGACTTCTTCTGAGACAGTAACTCTGCACCACTGCAATGCTGAGATAGCAGAGGCATGATAATGTATCACGGTAATGGCCTTGGAGTTACAGGTCTTCTTTTACTGCCTGCAAGTCTAAAATCATTGCATCATCCCACCCAGACTGGACACAGGGTGTTGCACATCTACTGACCCTACCAACTCACCTTGTTCCTGACTGTAGCAATGGTCCATTCAGAGATGAAGATCACTTCTTTCTTCCTAAGCAGTGCAATACATCCTCATTCATCACCATCTTTTCTAAGAAAAATGATGCCATAAGTTAAAAAACCCCAACAAACTGCAAAACCAAACAGGAATTGCATGTCTTGTAGCACTACATTCCTTCAGGACTTCTGAAGAACTTGTAGGAGCAAGAGCCACTGATCAGATTCTTCCTCCCAGCCAAGACAACGTAAGAAAACAAAATTCTGCATGTGTTTAGAAATTATATTTGAGTCCCGAGGGGATGAGAAGAACTACCAGCTAAGCTGAAATGCAAAAAATCTCACTCTTCTGTCATTTATGTCTCATACACAGATGGATTCATACAAAACTTGGGCTCTTAGAAGCTTCAGCAGAGTTCTCCTGTCCCATCAAACTTCTACCTAAAAGTAAAGCCATTGCTGCTGAAGTCTTTTTTCTTCTACTCCTTTCTTAGTCACATTAGGTACAACCGAGGTGACCATAAATGCTTTGGTGGACAGGCTGTGTTCAATGCATTGAAATGGTGCCCAGTAAACTGGATCATGGAATTAGCAAGCTGACATTAAATCAGCAGTGGAACTTTCTCCTCAAATATCTCTCTGTAGGTGGTGACAGGAAGAAAAGTTGGAATTCATACCATTATAGAAAGGGAAAGATTGTTAGCCTCTCAATTCCTTAGTTTGAGTTCTGGACTTTATTACCAACTAATTTTGATTGTATGAAATGATTAGTATATCGACTGTACAGAATAACCAGAAAGAGGTGACAGTGGCCAAGTAACAGCATCAGGACAAAACACTCTATTATTTATTATTATTATTATTGTTATCTCTGCAATCACCTCCTATCAGATAGCAGAGATGGGGCTTATTCATATTTTTAAAAAAGAGATGAATATGCAGAACAATCTCAAAATCTCTCCAAAAGCCTAGGGGCTGACATCTGCACAGTACCTTCTGTTTTGAAGGCTTGCCAGCTAAAGTAAACACCTTATTTATTCAGGAGAAAGAAGAGTGAGATGCCTGCCCAGACTTCTGTCAGTGTACCACTTCACTTCCTCTTACCAAGTTTTCTGCAACTGAGCATTCGGCAACCAGATTAGTTACTTTGTGCAGAAGACCAGATAGACTTCATATCCTTCTGTCATCTTTCTGAAAGAGGAAGCAAAGAAAAAGTGCTGAGTGAAACAAGGACGAATCCTTTAGAGCCATGGTAAGTGGCAAGAGGGATAACCTTCCCTGCTTCGGACCCTGCCTTTCCCCTACTTTGGGCGAAGTTAACATGCAATGGGAACAGATCTGCCTCCATAATGAGAAGGTCACACAGCTCCTCTCATCACCCCATCATGGAAGTGTGAGCTCGGGCAGATTAACTGTCAAAAACAGTCTCTTAAATCACATCTTGCCTGAACTAGAAGACTGGGCTACCACAAGAAAGAAACGTTTCCATCATGCATAGCACACGGAACACTGCACCCAATGTAAATGGTTCTGGCCTGAACCCTTGCCTCATTTCATTATGCTGGTTAGGAGCCTATTGCAACCAGATAAACATCATCACACCTAAGACTGAAAAACTAGAGAGAGAACACATTAAGTAAACAGGGGGAAAGGGAAAGCATCTGGCTCCACCTTTACCACATTGCCAGCAGGAGAAAAGTTAAAACTAAGCAAAATGAAAAGAGCTGCAAGTTCCACTTTAATAGGACTATCCAGGACAGTGACCTGTGAAGAGAACGGAGTGAATGCACAGAGCTTGACACCGTGAACAGCACACGAGGCTGACAGACACACCAGCTGGCAGCTCTGCAGAGGCTTTCTTTGCAGGCACAATCTGAGGAGTGTCAGGACACTTGTTGAAAAAGCTATGTCAAAGATGTTATAAACCACATTCCAGGACAGTCTTCAAAGTGTTTATCAGCTCAGCATAAACTGCTAGGATAAATTATAACCTCAGTCTTGCTCTTCATTCTGATCTTTGTTAGTTACTATATCCCAGATGTTGTCATTACTGCCTTTCATATACTGACTCCTAGTACAGCCTCCTGTTCCCTCCTTCAAAAACAGGCCAGCACATGCTCCTGAATAACTGGGTTGGTTCACTATAACTTGTCTATGTTGGATTAAATTAACTTTGTATCCTGAAAGTTCTTAATGTTTCCTGCCTTCTCAGAGCTCAAAAGTTACTTTCATTTAGCTCTAAGTTTACCAAGACCATTTGCTCCAACTATGTTATTCTCCTTATGTCGCGAACAGCTGCTTCAACCTGGTTAAAAGAAATTTTCATATACAAAATGCAGATTCTTTTTAGAATGGCATGACCTTTAAAAAATATTAATGAATCTTATATTAACATACCACCTCCAGAAATAATGACTATGAAGATTGCAAATTTAAGAGTTTATCTAGTTTCTTTTTGGCCAGCACAAAAGGGGACTCTGGTTCATGCCTTAAGTTAACGTTAAGAAATCAAACTACTTTCTTTAAGATTTTTGAGAGCATCCTATGTGGCTTTTGAACACGAGGTATTAGTGCAAACATAATGCAAATCTCAGGATGCATCCCTTATTTCCGTGGATGATTCAGAAACATCTCTGCACTCGGTTTCCTTCCCAGCCTTTTTTTCAAGTGGAGAGACGTACAGCAGCTACTGCCCCTTTCATAAAATCAATGCCTTAAAGAAGACTATCATACAGATGCCTCAAACTTCTGGCTGACACACTCTAAGGGCTCAGGTTAGCAGGCTATTTAGTAATCTGTGTTTTCATTCCATCTCCTGTCTCCAGCCACTCCCTTGACACAGTTCTGTCTTATTATTTTTTATATTCTGGAACCTTATTTGGTAGACTTTTATCTCAGGACAAGTCTAAAGATTATGCTAGGTAATTGCTTCTAGACTTCCATTTTCAGTTTGCTTAATGTTTCCTGTAACATTAGCCTTTCTAGAAGCATATGAAACAGGGCATTAAGAATTGGAGGGTCTAACCACAGCATTGATCAGCTTTTACAGTCTGAAATTTTAAGATATAAAGCTCTTAAATGTCTTCTGAAAGTATTCAGTTTAGGAGAAAAAAAAAAAATCTTCCCCAGCTATGTTTGCTCTCAAAACTGCTAAGCAAGACATGTTGCATGGACCCGGATACCTACTCAAAAGAATCTCTCAAGGTTTGCAACTGGACCTGTCAATTGGTGAAAATAAATAAATTGCTTACAATATCCTCACCCCAATAAGTTCTATTGATAAATTCATACAGCATTTTAGTTCTAGAAAGTTTTCAGGTTTTCTGTTTGCGTTCCAAGAGCAGCCTGACAGCAAGCCAGCACAAACCCTCAAACAGATGCTGTCCTTGAAAAAATGGGTGCCTGTTCTTGTTCCTATGAAACCCCTCTCTGGGGCTTTTGGGTGTGCAGTGATGACTGTACAGGTTTGCCTCATTTCCCATCATAGTAGGCGGAAGGCTTTGATTGCTGTAATGAAGGAGACCAAGTAGGAGCCTGCCTCTTCCATACAGAAAACAAGTGGGGCAATCAGTTGGCACATGCTGTTTTCTTGCTTAGGGTGGTTGGTAAAGTTACAGTGCACTTACGTATATTTAGAAAAATAAGTCTTTGTAAATACTTCGGTTGCCAATATTATGTTGTAAATACTTCAGAAGAAAGATGGGGGTTTTGAGGTAGGTGTTGGCAGCACCTGTAGTACATTTAACATTCCAGCACTTTTTTTTAAAATGAGCATAGTTGGAAATGGCAGTAGCCATCATGTGATGAGGTTCTGTTTTGCAAGTCATCCTCCGTCTTACCTGGTTACTTTTTGTATTCATTTTTATTTCTTATCATGCACACAGGAAGAGAGGGCGATGCTTCTAGTTAAGGCTAAAAAGACATGAAAAATAATTTGGGTATTGGTGTGGTTTAACTCCAGCTGGCAAATAAGCCCCGCACAGCTGTTCACTCACTTCCCCCAGTACATGAGCTTACCTAGAACTTTCTCAGAAAGTGTAATGGAGATAAAATACTCTAGTCACCAAGTGAGATACTTGCTTCAGTGCTACCACTACTCAGCCTGATTGAATGTTGCAGAAAAATTACTCCCCTACCAACGCTTTTGTGTGCCTTACTGACATTTCAGATCTTCTGCCAACCTTTGTGAGTAGGCTGACCAGCTCCATTTTACATGCTCAGTTTATGTTGGGATTTATGTTATTTGATTCAGTGTTAACCAGCAAAAGTGTTGGCTTTAAAAGTACAAATTGAGGACTCACACGTATATGTTTCAATATTCAAAAGACGCCTGAGATCATAAAAACAACATTGCTGCTCTGTTGTCATTCATTTTTCTCTGCATTGACTGAACCATAAGAGTCCCTCCTGACATGCTCAGCAGAGATGTGAACTAAAGGCCTTACTACAGGCTGAACAACGGAGGTGTGCGAGTGGTGAGGCAGGGCTTTCTTAAAGCACTTTGAAGATAATACAGCCTTGTCACAAGTTTTGTTAGTGATTTGATTCTTGAACCTTGCTAATGCTGGCCTTGGCAAACAAAAAACGCTGTCAGGCATTAGCAATCTTCACCACATAAGGATATTGCTAGGTAGGACTGCAGAAATAAGCTTTTGGGGTTGAAATTGGTTAGATAAAGGGGTGACCCAATTTGGAACAAGTCAAATCCCAAACCTGAAATAGGAAACCTTTGAAATTGGGGGTGGGGGCAATATATGTGCACCAGAGTGAAGCCTTCTATCCTGCTGTAATTCCAAGTCTGGATGGCTTGCAGATACTGCACCCACCTTTTAAGGCTACATATCTTAAAACACATTCTACTGTTAGAGACCCAAATCTTATCAGATTAAGCTGTGAGAACTGGATGTTGCCAAACCTGAACTTTTTGCCTTTTTTAAGAGACTCGGCTCTGTAGTTGAGTCCTTGAAGGACTCCTTGAAGGACTTTTTTTTTCAAAGTACACTCTGTGAACCTTGATACTACGTTGAATTTGATGACTTCTTAATCTTAACTGTTAGCTTGAATCTCCATAACTTAATTACTCAGATATTATAGATACTGAGCAGTTAATAATAAACTCAGAAATCTGCTGCTTAACCAGCTGTCTTGTTAATTATGTTAACAACACACTGGCAATTGCTTTGATTAAAACATCCTTGGTTTGGTTTGCCTTTTCAGGACCCGATCACTGTCCATACAGATTCAGTTCAGCTGTGCTCTCTGCCTTTCCAAGCATTTAGAGGAGCACACCAGGTCCCCTAGAGAGGCTGCTATGAAGCACAGGACAAGGATGTCTCAGAGCATCGCTGTGTACTTTAATACTCCAAGGTCCTGTGTAACTCGCAGGGGACTCTCTATGCTGCCTGATGTAAATTGCTTCTTGAAATAGGAAGCGCTGTTTCTTTTCATCTGTTGAAGAGCAATACGAAGGCCAAATCTCCACCCATTCCGAACAAAAGATTCCTTTGGCTCTATCGTATAAAAAGGTGAGGTTGTGCTGGAGGAGGCCAGGACACTCCTTCAGCCTCCTTGGAAACATCTCGTGACTAGTTGGAAGGATGAAGCTCCTGGCACTTTGTGGCTTTTTGTTTGTCTGTCTTTTGTGCCTCAATGTCTTTGCTGCAGAAGGTACAGTATATATAGTCTTCTAACACAGCTTTCCCTGTACCTGTTCTTTCCTTTTTTGATGTAAAATGCTTATTTACTATGTTGATTTTAATTAAAGGAAACAAGCAGAGCTTGACAATTAAAAGAAAGACTGAACTTAGAAAAGGACTTGGACTGCAGAATGTGGTAGCATATCAGTGCTTTGGTTTGTACAGTGGTGTTTTCTCTGTTATTGCCTGTAGTACAGCACGATTAACTTTTACCTTAATCTGTGTTCTGAAACCTGCTCGTCTGAAAATATTTCCTGTTATATTTTTCCAGTAGATAACCACCTAGCAGTGTAAGAATAATATAATTCTCTCAATAGTGGGAAATGTGTTAATGGAAAAGGTTTCTACCCTTACGAAACAAGGGAACATGAATCAGTCAGGTCAACAGAGTATATGAGAAGTTATTTATAAAACAGTGAAACAGGTGAGAGTAACTCTTCTGACCTTCAATCAGTCTAAACTTTTTTTTCCTTTGTTTTTTTGTTGGTTGGTTGAGTTTTTTTACCATTGATATTCCACACTTCAGTTGTATTACCTTGAGGTACTTAGTTACCATTTTGCAGTATTCCAAATTCACAGAGCAGTTAAAATCTTAAAAACAGACTATTTTCCATCTGTCTATAGCCACATCTTTGCAGATGTCATTCTGCATTTGCAGGAGGACAGTTCAGTAGAGTTTTTTAATTGAGAGGTCCAATCTAGAGTTACCTGTGCAGATTTGAAGTTTGATACTGTAAATCTCTGAGATTCACCATGATTTTTCACAGTGTGCATTTTATAAAAGATTTAGAAAATAAATGTGAGATAAGGAAAAACAAATAAGCCAAGTGTCCAAAGGTCAGGAACAGCAGACTTGCCATGCCTGATATTTTCTAGAAACCTTCTAAGAATTGCTTTATATGTAAATACAAGCGTGGAGAAACATGTGGAAGCTGTTTTTCTAATTGGTTGTCCAGTTTTGTCATTTACTGGAGTCTGTTCTGAATGGTAGAGCTATTTGCCAGAGCAGTGGTACCTGAAGTCCTTCTCACTTTGCCCTTTCGACTTCTTTTTAGTCAGGTTTTTCCATGACCCTTGAGGAAAACTTAAGGGACAGTGCAAAGGGAGCTGGAGAATTTCTAGATGTGTCTTCAGGAGCATAAAGGAAGCCTGTCGAGGAAGGACAGGAGATGGCCATATCAATAAAACACAAAGTAATACCTGCAAGATCCTGTAATAGTGTTCCCTTTTTGTTTATGCACGTGGTATTTCAGTGAATCAAAAGGTGGGGAGGAAGCGTGCAAAGGACACTGTTCCTCATCTGCAAGCACTGATGTGAAAGTAAAAGTGTCTGGGTGTGCAAGATGAACGTACTTTGCATGTTAAACCTGTTAGATAGAAGTAAATTATGGTGACAAGGCAGCTCAGCCTCCGTCACCAGCCTTGGCCGTAAACTGTGCCTCAGTGATTTCTCGGAAACATTAACCATATGTTGGTTTTGTTGATGAGAAGTCATCTGCCTCTGTCCTTTCTACTCCACCTCAGCTCCAGAGTAAACATTTTTTTTCCCCTTTATTGTGTCCAGTACATACTTTGTCAACTGCAGTCAACAGCTCATTTAGGTGTGGTAGGGAGGGAATATTTCAGTGGCTTTGCCCATCCAAAGGAATTTCTTGTACACTCCTGTGCATCTGGACACAGAGATGCTCTTTTATCCTGCTGGTAATTTTTTATATTTTCTTAAAGTGGTGTAACTGTAATTGTATTGCCTGCCAGTGTGACATTTCAAAGGATAAAGAGATCTTCACAACGTCTCTGATGTATCTATGAGTAATGATGGAAAAGAGCAAATAATTCCTGTTCCACACTAGGGACAAAGCTGTGCAGAGATCTAAAAGTCAGTCATGATAATCCTTTGTTTTACAGATCTCTCCATGCAAGGATGTCAGTGGTAAATACAGTAATCAAAATGTCTGTGGAATCTGACACATTTAATGTATATGTACTGTTATTTGCATTACCTGTCTCCACTGATAATGTATTGTTTTTCACCCTTAGGTCCGAAGGGTAGAAGAGTCTGCTGCTCAAAAGCACTCAAACTCAAAAGAAAAGGACATAAAGGTAAAAAGGTTTACAGTTTCAATACATGAATTAGGTAATCACTAGAGATAAATCACAGCACTCTGGGTTTTTTCCATCTGAAAACTTCACAGAGTTTTCCATGCAGGTAAATATTATCTTCATTGTATCACTGAGAAATTGTTCTCTTTTTCTCAGGAAACTAACTGACTATTTGGATCAGGAAGAAATTAAGATTAGAAGAGATTAGAATCCATTTAATGTCCATAGTGTAAAGCAATCAAGATAAATATGATCAAGTCTGATTAAAGGAGTATCAGTGTTCCTTATTGATACGAACAGTTGCAAAAGTGAAATATTATCCTGGCTTTGCCTTGCTATATTCCATCACCATCCATCTGTGGCTGCATTTGTCTTCATGTATTGAGAGATGAGCCAAAGTGTGATTCTGTAAATTCCCAAAAATCCAATTTTTGAAACCACAGCCTCTACCAGGAACAAGAATTAACTGAGATTGAATTTGTCCCAAATATGTGTGCCTAAAGACTGTGCAAGTTAATGTGCATAATATCCCTAGTTTCAGTGAGACCCCAGTGAAAACAAATTAAACCATGAACAAGTCTAGGATAAAAGGATTAGTATGCTCTTTAGAATCTTAGCATCTTAAATCTTAATGTTTCTAAATGTAATAAAATGTCTAGCTGATAACTTTTGTTAAACTCTAAAGATAAAGAATTTGATCTAAAATAGTCTATTTCCTATTTCTAATCTTTTAACCATAAAATTACTAATTTGAACTTCCAAGCAAATTCATTCTAGCTAATAAAATACCTTAAATGCTTTATTACTTTTTATATTTAGATAACTTAGGTGGAAATCTTTGTGTTACTCTACCATTTTCCTTTAACCTGGAGCCTTTCCTTCCTGTCCAGTCTCCCAGTGCTGAATCATGGGCTCTGTTTTATAGGCAGAATCCCATTGGTACCAGGAGCAGTGAACAAATTGCAGCATTATTATGGGTTGGGGGTTTATAGCTGTCTGGGGCTCCTCATTTAATCAGCAGGTGTAGTAGCAGCTGAGGGCTTGAGCAATAGCAGGGTTCCCAGCCGGCCCTGAGGCCTGGGGAGTGCAGTGCCAGAGGCACAGAGGTGCCTGCTGTCACTCCTGGCCTGATCTGGATCACACGTGCTGCTGCCTGCCTGATCCTGTACCCTTTCCACCTTACTGAGACTTCATGTGATAAGCACAGCTGTTACTTTTCAATCTGAGTACCTCCTGCTAGCTGACAAAATAGGGGATGTTTCAGGCTTTTTTACATGCAACAGGCATGAAACCTCTCTGATAAAAGTGCGTGCAAAGAGAATGTTCCTTTGAAAGCAGGCTGCTGTTTCCTGTGCATGAAGTACACTGATGCTGGTCTCACAGAGCAATGTGCTGAGGGGGAGAATGGAGTGCTTCCTTTGTACTCCTTTAAAACTCGTAAATTCACCACAAAGATCTCCTACAAAGGGAATCTGAAATGCTTTCCTCTGTTGCAAACACAGTAATACTTTATGATCTTTGCTTGTCCCATTACACTCTGCCCTGGTTCTCTGAGTATTCCAAAATGCTTACTGTAATCATCTCCTGTCCTTACCGTCAGCCAAACCTTTTTTAGGTCAGGGATTGTTTATTTGCTTCCATATAGGTTGCACCTTTCTGCTGCAAATGATTTCCTCAGATCTGCTTGTATCAAAATGCTTCATCCAAATTAGTTTCTTCTCATACTGAAAGGCAGATGTAAAAACTGGGGCCTAATGCAGAAACTGCCCAAAGCTGAACTCTTCTGTTTAATGTGCAGTTTGGGACTGGAATTGCAAAATGTTGGGTATGTTTTGTATTGTTGCTATGAGATTTGTGGGTGACTTGTGCTGTCTTTTTCAGGGGGTATTACTTGCTTTATAGTCTGCAGACAAAGCACGGGGACTGTTTCTCAGCATTGCTCTGCACTGTTCTTTGTGCTGGGCATGTGCCATGGGCAAGCTGCAAAGCCACTTGGAGGCCAACTCAGTGTAGCTTGAGGACAGGGTTAATATAACCACACTGGGTACTTCTTTTGAAGCAAAACCACTGATTTCCTATAATGCTGTCATTCCATCAGAAACAATTGATTTCTCAGAAAGCAGATGCTTCAAGCCCGTGTCAGTCTGTGGCTTCTGTCCAGGAAATAGGGAGAATGTGGTGATAGTAAGGGGGAAGATACTGTTTAATGTGTCAGTTGCAGAATTCAAGCTCTGAAGACACAGTAGCATCATCCTATGTGTATGAAGACCTTGACCTGACTAGGAAAACTTCCAGCAGCAGCAAACTTTCAGTGATTGCTTGCCCTCACTAAAGAGAAAATAGGCTGCTGGGAGTCAGTGACCTCCAGCAACCTAATGAAAAGAAAAAAAATTGCCATCACATCCCTTTTTACTTTCAGATCACTGCTAATCTAAGCCTGCCCCTACAAACATGGCGGAACTTCAGATATTAAAGTTTTGTGCTATTCTCCACACTCCCAATTAAACAAATCTCTCCATTTTCTCTCTTTTTCATGTTTGTTTTACAGGTAGAAGTGTTAAAATGACTCCTTTAGAAATGAAGAAATACTGCAAGCCTTGTCCTCGGCCAGTCCCTCTGATGATTTCTGGACCACTTCCACAGCTAAAATGAGCAGACTGAGAGGAGGGTGAAAAGCATCTGCCTACATGCACAACTCACAGTGCTTCGCTTGCATGAGGACCCTCCTTTCACAGATAGGACATGAGTGTATATTGCTTTTTGTTTGGGGAAAGGTTTCAGTACTGTTTATCCATTCCTTCACTCAGGCACCTTTGTTAGTATTAACCCAGCAGAAGGAGCCAGGTGAAGCTGTCTGGCTGCCACCAGACTTTGTGTCAGTTGAATATTCCTCTGCACCAAACAGGGATTTAGCTCCTCAAGTAAGAGAATGAAGAGAGCTCTTTGAAGAGGTGGCCGAATTGCATTGGTTTGTATTTCTAGATTGCCTAAGAGGTGGTGAAGGGCTGATGCTTTTGTTCCTAGTTATCAGTATACATGAATATTTAACCTTTTCTGTGAATGATTTATTTTATATTTACAAAAATGTTTGTTTGTAGCCAGACATTGATGATTTTTCCTGCAGCCTTTGTGCTTGATGCTTGCAATCTACTTGTAGATTTCTACAAATGATACAAATCTCATCATTTAGAAAGGGCTGAGAAACTAGACAAGCAGGTTGCTAAAATAGTGGTGATGGGCCACATTCAAGTAAGCTTTTCAATATGTCTTCCAAGAGGGCTAAATCTGATGTTAAAATCAAAGTGGCCTGGTTTTTAACTTCCTTAAGAGTGTCATCAGGTGGTTATTAAAGAGTACACTGAAAAGATATTAAACCTAATCAGATTTCATCTGTTCCTCTGAAGCCAGAAGGCAGCTGTTCTTTCAAGACACCGGAGTTGTGTGATCACCTCAATAAACAAAGCTTACTGGAGCATGAAATAAATGCTAAGAATAATACCAAAGGGCTGAATAACAGAGAAACTGAAGCACCCGCTGATACTTTACTCGTGTATCTTCTGTCCTTTCCTAACTGTCCTCTGCATTGCTGTTATTTCTCTGCCTGGGGGAGAGTCCTTAAAACTGAATTACTTTTGTTCATAAATTCAGTTTTCTTTCTAGTGAATGTGAGGAGGAGTAGAAACCTTTTCTGCTGCTGGGCAAATTGCAGATTGCAAATAGTAATTTTACCCTCAGTACTCATAGTACTACTCTTTTTCTTAACATAATTGTCAGTGTGATAGAAATTATTTTTGTGCCCTTCACAATTTGGGGGAGTTGAATGGGAACAGTCAGAGGTCTGTTGTAACACACACAGGCAAATGCAATTCCAAAAGGTCAAGTTTACGGGCACTTATTCACAGTCCTGCTCTTATTGGGAATATTTCAGTTGTACTGAGCAATTCTGGGTCTTCTGTGTGCTTGCTATTACTTTATTTTCATATTGGTTTTGAGAGGAGGTAGATCCAACACTCAGCTTCCTATTTTTGAAGAGCTGACCATGCATAGCACTTTTATATCAAAGATAAAGGAGCTGCCAGTCCTCCTCACAAGAACTCTGAATCAGGAGGCTGGTGAAGGAACTGTGTTTCATTGTTCTGTTGCTGGTCAGGGGGCCAACATATCTTATTTCTATTGTTTTGTGGAGCTCGCAGAAAGAATCTGTATAATATAAATGACAAGTAAATGTAAAAAGCATTTTTGGTATTGTTTGCAGCAGGGTTTTACTCTGTAAAATATGGCCATGTGTTTACAACTCTGTATAAAGCATCGCTAACAGATTTGAAGATTCTGTTCTCTAATGTGAGTTTAAGCCCTTTTCTTTTATACCTGAAAAATGCTGTATGATTTTCCTCTTTGCCTTACACCCTCCAAACAGCGTTCTCCAAACTCTCCCACCCTCCTTCAGGCAAAATGTTCCCTCTGATAACAAAAGCATAAGCCCCAGAGACAATTAACACAATATTACAGAAATACTCTGGATCTCTGGAGAGATCCCAGGACATAATTTAATGCAGTTAAGTATTTTTACTCATCAAGTTTCCCAGACTGGCCTCAATCCCTGGTTGGGGGCTATTCAAGTTAAAGATGATGCTTGTGTGAGGTCCTAGCCTTGGCTGAGCAGACTAAAGCAGGAATCTCCAAATTATTTCAGCATGGATTGTGACTGCTGCCCAAATGCTTTGTTGTTTCATATAGAGGTATCAGAATGTTGTGTGTCCTCTTAAAAGTAATCCCTCAACAGAGTTTGACTCTTATGTACCAGGCCATTTCCCCATGTGGTAGAACAGAGCTACCATCTGATCATGGTTTCACTTACAGGCATCTGTTCTTCCTTTTGTTTTACTTTCACTTCTACATGTATTTGTCTGGCATTACCAGAAGAGAAACATATTTGCTCAGTGGCTTTTCAAAATACACAAGCTGTATGCTTATATAAAGTAGTAAATTTATCTTGTCCAAGCTGACAAATGCATTTTTTTGTATCTTTGTGTTTTTGTGTGCATTCGGCTGTCAAGGAAGAAAATTGCACAGCCCTTAAGTTGCAATAAAGATGTTTCTGAAGTGCCTCTATGCCTGACAGAACAGATGCTGAATCCTGGTCTGACCCTGTCAATTAAGTAAGCCAGGTGGCTCCTCACTTTGTTTACAGCTTAATACCACCAGCTAACACCAAATCAGTCTGTTTTATTTGGCAGTATCGCTGTGAATTGTCGGGAGCACAGGAGAAATGATCCCTGCTGACAGGGAGTGTTGGTGCAGAGGCAAGTTTTGGGATCCCTTTTTTTCTAAGTGGGTAGTAGGAGAAATAAAAATATGTATTCTTTATAGAAAATATTATCCCAAAAGGTGTAATGGGGGTTCTTGATGTTGGTTTTTCAGCCCTCTAGACTGTGTGGCTCACAACTGATGCAGGGGCCCAGGTATCCTCAAGGAATTCAGGATTTGGCTCTGGAGAAGTTCTGTTCATCCAAAGTGTGGACTACAGGGGCAACTTCTTGTGATTCCATTTGCCAAGGAAAACTATGGTCCTCCATGAACAATGTCATCTCAAACAATAAACTCAGCTGAAATATAACAGCAGAAGGATAAATACTTCCTGTGTAGATACACAGCTAACTCTTACCCAAACGGAGTAGAAGACTCATGGTGGCTTCAGTATTCGTTGGATCAAGTCTGAGGACCTGTTGCCTGACTCTGTTTTGTCCGAAGTTATTGCTAACTACTCCCTCATGAATAGCTTCAGGAAAATATTGACAGATGGTGGAGGCAGGTCAGACGTATATGCACTTTTTTACTGAAGTTTTTTCTGAGAAGAATTTATCCAAAGTTTGTCTCTTTTGTCCCTCATTAGGTTGAGGGGAAAACCCACTTACACAGTCCTTTTTTTACCTCAGTTGTTATTAGATGTAAGCAGTTATCTTTACCATAGCTAATTGCTCTGCAGGACTCATTTTTTTAATTGCTGTTGGGGAGGAGAGAGAGCTCCCTAAGGGCAGGAGCAAGGGTGTTGGTTCCACTCCACGTATGCCTGTGGTTCCCAGTAGCATTCCATATTATAAGACTTACAGCAGCCATTGGATAATCTACCTTGGTTTTGAACACATAACTTTCATCATGCTTTGTGCTCTGATCTTAGAGCAGAGCTATTGGCACAGAAGGAATTCCCAAAAATTACTTCTGTTTTCAATGTCTCAGTGGTGGGATCTCTGCTAGAACATTTCGGTATCTGGATATGGATTTGTTCAAGTTGTCATTCAACCTTTGGGCCAACATTTGTTTGTGTGTTTCAGATGTACTGACTGTGAATATCTTCCAAGTGTTAGGGATTTAATTCCACATTTTCACGCTGATGCTCCACAAGGGAGCTAAGGACAGATTTCCTGTAGGATAAGCACCTTACACTCACAATGCCATCTGGTCAGGCTCTGAGCACATTATCAGGGAAATCAGGTCACTGCGTACCTATGAGTGATCCTCAGATGAACGTGACTGGTCTGGCTTCTGCAGCCTGACAGCCACAACCACCTCACTTCTCCCAAGATGCTCTCATACCAGGCCCAGTTTCTGTCAGACACTCAGGCTGCAGCTGGTATGTTCCTTTAAGAGCTGACTGCTCCCAGCTGCTGGTGCAGCACAGGTACTCAGGGCTGATGATTTACACCTGGGCTAGGAGGCATTGGAGCCCGAGCATTTAAAGGTTCCACACACACAAAAATGCCTGTTCAGCAACTGCCCACCAGGCACCTGTACAGTCATTTAACTCCCTTGCTGTGCACTCCATTTGTGCTAAGTGTGGTGCAGCCACAGCAATGGATACATCCTGGCTAAAGGATCTCCAGGTGCAAAAGCTAAACAGCAGCAGGGTTTCCCTCAAGCACCTGACAAGCAAGATGCCGCTTAGGTGAGTGAAGAAGAGCGTTTTTCTGCTGGGTTTTGTCATGTTGTTTGGTCTTCAGCACGGATGCCAACCTCAGGGGGAAAAAAGACATATTCCTGAGGCACTCTTTGGTGTTTGCCTGGTCTCTGAAAATCAAATCTCTGTAGCATATGCTTCCAATTGTCTCCCAAAACTGAAGTGCATTGGAAAATGCTGTCTTTGCTATGTGGGTCTTCCACACGAAGCCTCCTGTTTGCATTGTCCCAGAACCCTGTGTCACAGTTAGTGCCAGTTGTGTGGCCTGTTCACCAAGCAGTGCTAAAACCTATTTGCATCACAGATTTCTCCCCAAGGGATCAATATGCCTGTATGGAAGATGTCTTCATAGGAAAAAAAAGTGTGAAGAAGTCCATCTGTTTATGAATGCTATCAGAGAAAGTGAGGTGAGGTGTGAACCACAGTGAGGTGGTTAAAAACAAGATTCTGTGTGAGCTGAGGTAATGCAAGTGTCTTCAAGTCCCTCTTTAAAGCATTTTTTGACTCAGTGGCTTTCCAGTTGTTTAACTTCCATTACTTGGGAAACAATAAATGGTGGTAATGTCACTGAGCTCTTATCTTGATGTTCTTTGAATGTACCAAGGTTATACAATTCAGCATTTTCCTTTTACTTAGTTAAATATATACCAATACTGCTGCTTTATTCTGCACACAACTTCAGGTGTGTGGTTGATGAAAAGAGAGAAAGCACGACTTGTGTGTTGACCTTAACCTCGTAAGGTCCACCTCTGATAGTCTTTGAAAGGAGCTCCTCTTAAATTTCCATTTAAGTCAAGACTCAGCAGTTTTTAAAACAGATCCTTGAGTCTGAGCAGTAAAGTCAACCTGCTCTTCATAATTTTATTATAAAATGTGCTTTGCACTTTTCCCTGTCTCTTGAACAGAACTTTCTATTTCCTTCCTCAACATTCTTTCCATGCTTTCTTTTGTTCCTAAACGTGCCGAGTCTTCCTCCTTGTTAGTTCTCACTGAATAGAAAACTATTATTTTGTCTCTTGGCATGATGGTCCCCCACCCATTCCTTGTCTATGTGGGATCTCAAAGAAATTCTTCTGCTGTCTGAATTTCCTCAAGTGCTGAACTACTTCAATTTGTCTCCATGAATTTCTGTCCATGAGACTGACTGGAGTGTACATTTTCAAAAAATATGTTATAAAATGGTGCTGCATGGCCTCGTTTGTTTTCAGACATTAATTTTGTACCAAGGACACTTACAGGATTTGAACATCTCCATTTCAAGGCACCATATAATCATCTTAAAGCCACAGTATGAGAAGGGATTTTTCTGTCATTTAATTTGTATTTCAGCGTTCACTGCAATAACTTTGGATCATGTAATCTTAGTTAGCAGATGTGGAAGTGTCTTCTTGGATATTTTATTCATTCTTCAACTTAACATCTATTGTTGAGATTCTTGCTATGTAGTTTTCTTTATTTATCAATAGGTTGTTTAAAAAAAAGGCAAGTAAGTACAGCATTTTGAGATAAAGTACTAGAAAGTGTAGAAGGAGATGGTGAGAGCACAGTGTTCACAGGTAGAGCTAGTAGAATGAAGAGACAATCTTTGAGCTCTAAACAGGTTAAACTACTTGATTTGAGAACCATCATACACACACTGATTGTAGAAATCTCTCCAGGCAAAGAGTAGATAGTTGATGAAAAACGTAAGTGGGAATAGTCCCACGTGTTCTGGAGGTAAATTACTTCAAAGCTGAGTATTTAATATTCTTGTAAGAAAATTTGTTGACACATATCTTGTTTTCTAGGTTAAGGACAAGCACTGCTTTGGTATAAGGCTGCCTGGATACTCAGGTTTCCTCTGGACACAGCAATCCAAGGGAAAGGCTGGAGTATGTCCTGGCCAGTTGGATCTCCATGTCATAACAAGGTAAGTACCTCGTCACTTAGTCCAGTGTGAGAGTTACTGAGCTGTGGGATTCCCTTTTGAGAATGGTTTAAGGCACACTCCTGCATTCCCAAGAGAGGTCACAGGAAGAGCCACCTGCAGCCACAGTGTCATACATTTACCTGAGTAAAATCCAGGGGCTGCATTAGCCCCTGTGGCCAAAGCGCTGGTGTGGTCCAGAGCTGATCTCTAGCGAGGGCTTTAGTTCACCTGTAGTGTTTGCATTCCTGCCATTCCTGTACTGAACAGCTGAGTTTGGTTAGACATGGCAGTGCAAGGAGTCTGTTTCATTTTCATACATCCCCTGCTTCAACAAGTCATATTACAGCCTTGTGAGCAGGACATCCACACAGGGATGTCCACGGCATGCACAGCCAGGAGATTTGTGGGGAGAACACAAGTGTTTCTTTGCTCTGTAAGCAAGTCTTGTTATTTTTCTCAGCCACACTGAGTAAACGATAAAATCTTGATTTATTCATTATTCACACCCCAGCTCTGAGTTATATGTATAATTTTTACAGGCAAAACAATGAACAATACTAGTCCTTTCATAAATAACTTGGACTTCCTGTCTGCTGCTAAATGGCATCCTTCACACAGATCTGTGTCATGCTCCACGGCACCACATCCATCACAGATCTTGCTGCTGAAGTGAATGTAGGCTATCTAAATATAACTGGATATTCTAGGGACTATTTGTTCATTTTCTATCCCTGTCAAAAGAAAACGAGGTGAGTGATTCGTAGCTTCCAAAGAAGCAAAGTTACTGAATTGTAAATGGATTTTGCAGTGGTCTTTAAAAGCCTCTAAGCTACTAAAATGGATAGCAGGAACTTTAATTATTAGCAGCTGCAGAAAATGTTCCCCTTTCCTCAGTTACCTGCAGCGCCTTTTTTACAAATGCTATAAAACACTTTTTGGCAGACTAAAACCAGGAGAAGCTGTAGCTGAGATGAAGTTACTTCTTTTTCCCAGGAATTCCCCAAACCTCTGCTGCCACCCACAGTGAATGACAATAACTCATGATAAATCATGCAGGCAAATGCTCTGAGATTTTTGGTGTGCAGACTAGCATTTTTTTCTGATGGGATGAAAGTGCCATCTCTTTACCCGTGTGGAAAAAATGCCCACCACATTTTGTTTCGAAAGCACTTTGCTGTCTGTTTTAAAGGCACTGTGGAAATGCTAAAATTGCTAGATATTTGGTGTCTGCTCTCCCTCTGTTTTCCTGACATTGTAATTTCTTAATTCCTTTGGAGATAAGGACATAATGGCTGAGTGTTTCTGTTCTTGTTATCCAAAATAGGGGGGGTTCAAATCCAAGGGGTTCAAGTTGATGTAATTCTTGTAGTCACTTCTCTAAATCTTGGTTTTCCTTTCCATGAATGAGGAATGTTTTCCTTCTTTTACTTTGTGGGTGTATCTTCCTGAATCAGTTGAGTTACAAGGTCTTTTTCATGCTATGTCTTTTATCAAACTAATTTTTTTCTGATGAGGGTGGTGAAATACTGGCACGGGCTGCCCTGAGAAGCTGTAGATGCCTGTCCCTGGAAACATTCAGGAGCAACCTGATCTAGTTGAAGATGTCCCTGCTCATTGCAGGGGTTTGGACTAGATGAGCTGAAAAGGTCCTTTCCAACACAAACTGTTCTGTGATACTCCCCAGGTTTCACCATTCTCCTGCACACTGCTGAGGTTTAGCACAGCTGCTTAGTGGAGCTGCAATATAAAAAAGGATGTGTAGACAGCTGAGTTACAACCCATGTTGTTTGTTAAATTCCTTAAACCAAACAGTACAGTGTCACTTTCAGCCTGGAATTACTAAGCTAAGAGAGGTTTATAAATTTAACAAAGATCACTAATGATCACATCACTATCTTTTGATTAATTTTAAACCGTTAAATTTAATGATCTTGGGCTGATTATTTATAGACTGTTTGTGCTAGATATGAAAACTGAACTTAGACCTCCATGTGTCAGAACTGTAACAATGAGCTCATTTCCTTTTAGAATGTTAAATTCATTCAACTAATAACAAGAGAATAACAGTGAGAGGGAGAAAGAAGTGTTTATTGGTTTGCATTTTAATCTGTCATGACTACCAAAAATTCCATGTCATTTTAACAAATTTGCATAGCCCAAGTGATGAGAGTGGCTTCATTTTATTTTTCTCACTCTTTTTAAATTGCAAATGCATCTAAGCATCTGAAAACCTGATTGAAATGCAACTCATGAAAATTCCCATTTATATGCCAAGCAGGCATTCCCCAGGTGGGCAGCTCTAATGTGATCGCCCTGAGGTGGAAGGGCCACCTACGATGTGGAAAGAGTAATTTCTCTCTGTGCCAGCTCAGTCCGTGCCCTCTGCTCAGCCTGCCAGCACGGGTGGCAGCAGGTGCCAGCTGGGATTCCAGGGACACAACAGGGCACTTACTCCCTCAGCTGTGACCTGGCCTCCTCCCGCCCCCACCCTGAGCTCCTGGTGGCATTGCTGTGCTGTGTGAGGGGCTGTGCTCCTGGGGCAGTTTAGGTGCCATTTTGTGTTGGCATCTGCTGACAGTTCTAGTCTGGCCAGCATTTTAGGCTGTGCTTTGGGACTGGGCTCACGAACAGCTGTCTTTGTGGGGCCCACAATTCCCCCATTCAGAGCTGTGTAAACAGAAAAAGTGCAGCTCTTGACACTGGTTAAAGCCCCTTTCTTGTCAGCCAAGAAAGGTTAAGGAAGATTACTAGTCTTAGGCTTAAGGTTTAGGGCTAAAAACCTGGGACCCAGGTTTTCCCAAGATTCTCAAAGGCTCAGAGAGATGAAAGATAACAGGGCAGGAGATGGCAGGGCGTTGTGTGTGGCTGGTTTTGTGTCTGGCCCCTGTGCCCAGCCATGATTTAGTTTCATGTTGGGAAGTAGCTTTGTCTTAGGGGAAGAAAAGCCTCCATGGCTCAGAGCATCCCAGGGGGCTTCACAAAAGCTCCAGTAGATATGGCTAAGCAGTGACCTAAACCCAGAAATTCTGTTCTGAAGATATTCAATCTTTTCTGGGTGTTTTTTATACTGAGTACTAAACAAACAGCACCCTGGGAAACCAGTTGGTTCAGATCAGGTGGGTATATTTGAGATCAGATGGGTATATTTCATTCTTCTTTTATGTCTCTTGCTACTTGATATGCGAAAAATGTATGAAATAGAAAATTTATTCTATGTAGAGAGAGGGATCCTTCCATTCCCAAAAATGTTGGGACAGAAGGTACTGCTTTCCTGAAACCTCCTCCTGCTCATTTTCTTCCAAAGGAGAAAATGCATCAAAATAAGCCTGGATCCATGAGGTGTGTTGGTTTTGATCAAAGTATATTTCCTGACAGAAAAAAATACTCTGTCGAATGTTGCTGTGTTAGGTTTGGATCTGACTGTGCACAGACACATATTAGCTAGGTTTTCAAACTGTAAGGGGATTAAGAGCTCAAATTGATTGAAATTCAGGAGGGAGACATTTTGCTTCCTTGGAGATGCAGGCCCTAGAGATTCAGATCCCCAGGGGATGCAACCAGGGGAACAGACAGCTATTAACTTTGACAAGAGCTCTCCATCACTTGTTCTAGGAGAATACTCTGTAGAAAAAAAGCGTGTTGTTAGTTCTGGATTGAGGAGGCAGATGAGAGGACATTTAGGTGCTATTTATGTTTCCTTTTGGGCACCATGCAGGTTTATTTCTGTAATTTTATCAGTGGTTTAATGCTACTTTTGACAGAGGTGGGATGATTAAATCTGCAACAGGGACTAAATTTATATCCATCTTCTATATGTGTATCTGCTCCCACACAGTTTTCAGCTTTGGATCCCCATATCATGAATTTAAAGGCACTAAAAATACATTTGTTTTTCATAGTTGCCTGCTGCAGGTTTCCCCAAGCTTTACAGGCCACTGCTGCAGTCACAGATTGGTTCAACATGGAGCTTTTGTAAATAGTGCTCTACAGGAATAGTCATACAGAGTCAGAACAAAGATCTGATCCCATAGGAGGTGGTTAGAAAGAGACCAAGATGACAAAGAGCCTTCTCCTGGTTTAACTTTCGACCTTCTGGCAGGTGGTAATGTAGTGCTGTACTGAACCAGGGTTTGCATCCGTGTCATCACATTTGTTAATCATCAGTAAACCCAGTCTTCATTAATTTGTCTGATCCATTTTTTAATCTTTTGCTCTCTGTACCATTCTCTGGCAAGTTCCATTATGGGTGATGACTTTTGTTAATATTGGCCCAAGAGGTTTGCTTTTCTCCTTCTGAGAGCCTTACAGTTGCTTTGTTTTGCAGGCAGAGGTGTCCTTCTGATGCCTAAAGAGGCCAAAACTAGAAACAGAGACTAGACAGGAGTAAGGGAATAAAGGTGGATATTTATTTGAAAGGCCTTCAGAGGTACACCCTGGGCAAGCCAAAGGCTACACCCAAGATGGACCCCGAGTCACGAGTTCTTCACACTTTTATAGGTTTGGTCCATTTGCATATCAACCCAATTTCACCAATTAAACTTTAGCTAATGATGTAATTTCCCCTCAGCTTGCCCCCCTTCTCAAGATGCTGGGTTACACATTTTGGGCCTAGGATGGGCTGAGTGTCCTTGGAGAGCAGGCCTGGAGAGGCTTTGTTATGTCTGTCTCAGCATGAGAGCAGCAGCTCACAGGCTGCAGGACACTGCAGAGTTACGCACTGGGAATACAGAATTTGAAAAATATAGAAGTTAGAACTTTAGGCATCACTTCCAGCAGCACTGTAGATCCCAGGGGATCTGCAGGCGCACACAAGCCCTGTCCCCAGCACGGGAGCAGCACAGCACTGTGTCTGCAGCAAAGGCCTCTCCCATGGCCCCCTCCAGCATTTGTTCCCCCTGCCAAAGTCAGGGTAAGGTGCACTATAAATGTGTGACAGGATCGCACTGCCAGCTCCCTCTGCAGGAAAAACATAGAGGGACTGCCCAGCCTGTCCCTCCCCTCCATGAGTGATGGAAGCTATCCCTGGAGCGCTGCCACCTTCAGCGCTGCCACCTTCAGCTCTGCCCCCCGCAGGCCAGGGCTGGGAGGGGAGACTCTGTCTCTGGGGTTATGTCTAGGGAACAATGACCTGCTCCCTTCTGAAACTTTAGGAAATAGTGATAAAACATGTGGTTGAATGAGGGAGCCAAAGCCCTCCACTGTTGCCCTGTGTGAAGCTGCTGCCTGGCTCTGCACCTGCTTTCAGTGTCCCCACTGCCTGTGCCCGCCTCACCTGTGCCGCTGCAGCCACCCAGCGAGGGTCACTGCCAGGCAGCCATGTGCCGCTTCTGCCACTTTTTAAAGCACTGCAGTGGGGAACTCTTTGACTGATTAATTTCTTAGACATTTCTTTCACTCTGGCTGTTAATTAAATAATCCAGAAAACTCCATTAACACATCCTTAAAGGGCAAGTGCTTTGCCGCAGGTCAGGTTTGAACAGCTCTGCTCCAATGTAAACATCTCCGTGCTTGGCATCCAACTACTGCAGAATCACAGAGTCACAGAATCGTCTGAGCTGGAAGGGACCGCAAGGGTCATTGAGTCCCATTTTGTCACTGATGGAGCTCCTTTCAAGCAGGTTTATCTGTGAACTTCCTCAAGAGTGCCTGATTTTTAACCATATAGTGTATTGCATGATGTGTATTTTAAGTTAGTGCAAACACCTTCTAAATGTCAAAACAAGCAATTAAAAAAAGCCACTCCGTTAACTTTTTCGATGTGTTGATGGTTAAACACACTTTTTAGTATGTTGAAAATTGCCTGCTGAAAGTAAAAGATGCTTTCAGCAATTCATGCAGTTTAAGAATTAAATGATCAGGCCAACCCATAAAAAGAACATTTTTACTTCTGCATTTTTAATATGCAATGCTATCATAAGTGTTTTCTTTAAAATGGTACAATAATTTCTATTGTTTTTGCTAATATTAGATTTTCTTCTTTTGTAGTTTTTTAAGATTACCAAAGCCAAAATAAAAATAAAGTTCTTTTAGCTCTCAAAAACAGAGAACTGGCTTAGAGAATTAGAGATCAGAAAGAAAACAAATTTCTACTTTACCTTCTCCCTGACTTGTGCGTTTGGACAGCACAAATACAGTACCAACAGCAAAACATGAGAGTTACACTGACTCCTCCAAATCTTGTCTCAGAGATGAGTCCTACAGCTCCCTGCAAAGTAATTGGTCTAATTAGGTGGTAGGAAGGAGCTTCTTTAAATTCCTCAGAAATTAAGACGTGTCATCCGCTTAACATCTTAGCATCTGTTACTGCCTCTTCCACATTTCTCTGCTACATCAGTCTGAAGGGCACTTTCCAGGACATTTCTGAGGGATTAAAAAAAAATAAATAAAAAGAACAAAAACAAAGCCTTTAAAACATGGAAGAAGTTGGCTCTTTCTTCAGTGGGATGAAGCATGTAAGGCATTTCACCCCCTCCTTTTTTCTCAGTTTGGTGCATGTTTGCCTGGGTGAGTACAATAATCACTTTGTTAAGTAAAAATATAGGAGAATACAAGCATAACCTTTAATCCTGTAGTTATCCTTACTGATGTGGCAATGTTGTTCTGAAATATTTTCCTTGGCAACTGGTCTCTGTGCAAATGTTACCCTCTGTGTTTAAATACTTGCAGCGTTGCTTCAAGTGGGCTATTTTGAATCTCTAACAGTCAGTCAGTAGAATGACAACTAATTTGTTGTTTCTTGTTTTGTTTTGTTTGTTTTTTTTTTTTAACTTTGCTGTTGTCTGGCAGCAAGTAAGTAACTATTTAATTATGGCTAATTGCTCATGTAGTAGGCATAATTTTACAGCAGGATGTGCTTAGAACACTGGGCAAGAATACTGGGTAAGGTGCTGAGGCACTGGGAAAGTTTCAGACCTGTATGTGTAGAGTAGGGGAGAGGTGTTCCACCACTGCAAGCTGAAAAGGTTAATTTTTCAGTGAAGCTGTCTGGGACTGGTTGAGATTTTTTTAGGTAGATCCTGCTACTTGTTTTGTTTCTGTTGGTTTGGAGGTTTTTTATATAATCTCTCTATTTCCTGCTGTGTGAATACTGGCACAGTGGCATGTAATTTTGTTAAAAATATCCATACAGATACAGTTCTGAAGGTCCATTGCAGCAACTGGGTGTGTTATGCACTCACAGTATTCCCAAAACAGCTCCTGTTTACTGAGAGTCAGGTAACTGAGCCAGCCAAATAACTGCCACCTACAAAATGCTTTTGTTTGGCTTCTGTTTTGTTTTAATTGCAGTTCAGGCAAATTATGCCCCCTATTTCTTTGATAATGGAGCCAGAAGCACAAACGGGAACATGGCACTGTTCAGCCTTTCAGAGGACACGCCTGTTGGTCAGTATTAAATTTTGTATGTTTAAACTGTGAAACTGGAGTTGCTTGCTCTTATGATTAACATATATATTTTCTCATAGGTTGTTGTTATATACTGTGATCTTACATGTTTTTCTCTCAAGCTTCTAATTGGCCTCAATTTAAAATGACATGTTTGAATTGTAGCTGCAATTTAAAACATGAATTCTAGCTCCCTTTTTTTTGGTCCACCAATCTATTCACAGCTTCAGAGCACAGACCTTGGGTCAGAAATAAATTCATGGTGAGAGGCTTCTTACCAATTCTGTAAATGCTTATGAAAAGAAAGCGTAGTTGCTAGTAATTTTATCAGCCTTGATAAAAGCAAGCTGTACATCAAAAAGTAAGAGGCATGATTTTCTTTGAACACATTTTTAATGTTTACATAAAAATGGTAGAAAATGTTTCCACTTGGAGGGCAAATTGCTTTGTCTGAATAACTGATGTTTTTTAAAAAGGTTTAGTTTTGTTTTATGGAAAATCAAAAAATTGTTACAGTTTTCAGATTTCAGCACTCTGAGGCAGGTCTATTTATGCTTTTTTTAACTGTAGTCACACTAAGAAAAGTTAAATAAGAACAAAAGGTGATTTATAATCAATATTTTTTTTGGGGGGGAAATAATCTCCTAACGCCTAAAAAATTATATATTAAGTGATGAACATCACCTTTTCTTCGAACTTTGCACTGAGATTTTATTTAGCATTTTCTTCTGTTTGTCTGTAGCTTTCACAGGCTAAATCAGAAAAATATTTAGTTAATGCAGACTGGGTACCAAAGCACCCCTTCACTCATGCCTCATGCAGAGAGGAGAGATATGGCTGCACAGGGGTGCACCTAAACACCCCCACCAGGGCTTAGGCAGCTGGGGAAGGCCAGGATGAGGGAGGGATCAGAGGGCACAGCCTGGGCTAAAAGCCTGACATTGCCACCCACGCCTTCTTAAACCCAACCAAGGTCACTCTGCTCTAGGAAGCAGCTGCCTGGGTTTGCTCAAAGTCTCCATTTCTGGTGTTAATGTCATCCAAGACCCACACTGGGCCTGCTAGAGGGTGGGGAGAGGGGTATTTGGAAACAGGAAATTCTCCTTTACCTGCTCAGCTTGAGGAGAGGAGGGGGAGAAGGCAGCACATAGTGTAGAAGTGACACATCTTGACAATAAACTTAAAAGGAGTTTGCTTATGATGCAGCAGGAATTTGCTATAAGCTTGCTCAAGCTTAAGTGGAAACCTCAGTTTGAAGGCCAGCACCAACGTAGTAATGTAGTGGCACTTGCAAAAGCCAGAGGCAGACCAAGGAGCTGTAATTTTTGATGTACTTCTGCCTGGATTCTCACGGAAACTACACTTAGTTCAGTCTTGGCAATCCCCGCGGTTCTGCTGATTGCTGGAGTTAAATAGCCATTGGAATCACTTGTCCAAGTGTAGATAAGGCTTGTAATGCCAGACAGCCACAAAATGGGACCCCAACCCGGTTTGTTTGGGGTGGTGCTTGCCAATTCCACCAGTGAAACCGCAGGCAGTACGACTCGCTTGCCATCCAACTCCCACTCCCTGGTGTGGTGCCAGCCCACAGACATTTACAGAGAACCAGCCTCTCCCTGCCACCACTGGGAGCCTCCAGGCACCTGTGTGGGGATGAGGAGCTAAAGATGGCACAGAGCCACAACATGGGCAAAAATGTCCTTCCTGTCAGGACTGCAGCACCACATGGTCTCTCAGATGACAGCACTCCCTGCAGCAGTGAAGTACAGCAGTAATTTCCACTGCATCTGATCTGGTGCTCCAGCAGCCAAAAAAAGGACTGTGTGCCTCAACAGCAAAACAGCAGTGTGAGGGATCAGAGCCTGTGTTCGTGCCCTCCTAATTAGCCCCAGTAAGAATAATGAGATATATGGGGTGGGCTTCTGTATGTGCTTTTGTAACATTAACAACCAGACTAGGTACATAGAGGTCTCTGGAGAGTTTGTGCTTTGCTTGCAGCAGTGATAAAGCTCAGGCTGCTCTGTCTTCAGTGTTGCTGTGCCTCCTGCCTACTAGCTTCATCCAGAATGTGCTTACATGTGTTAAATTGGCTGGCTTGTACTTCTAATTTGATGTATAAATGTGCTTTAAAAGACAAGAGAGAAGCAGCTTCTCTCTGAAAGTTCCAAAAGACCCGTAGAAACCCTTGGGAAAGAGCGATAAGACCTTACTTTTGAGAAGTCCAAATGTGGTTGCTTTGTCACACAGCTTCCAGTGCTCTTTTGGGCTAATTCCCAGAAGACCTTGACAAACAGCTGCAAGTACTGCAAGGTCCTCTCTTCTGAAAGCACTTTTGGAAATTCCATTGGAACATGGTTGCTTGGGATTTGCTTAATCAAACTGCTGCTGCCCATGTCAGCACAGCCACTCATCGGAGAGGCTTTGGCAGAGACTCACAGAGAAGGGCACAAACAGTACTGACACTTCAGTGCTGGGTGTTCTCTCAGCTTTGTACAGGGCAAGAGGACCAGAGTTCCCATCAGACCACAGCAAGAGCTTTGTGCCAGAGCTCAGTGCTAAATGGCTGCCAGGCTGGCCCTTTTCTGTGGCCCCAGTGATGGGTGTTGCACAGCAGAGGAGGGTGTTGTTCTTCATCAGTTGCTCTAATCTCCTCCAGAAGCAGGAGAAGGAATCTGGCCTCCCATGTCCATGTGCAGCCCCAAGCATCCACAGTCCAGCAGGCGTCTCTCAGGTTGAGCAGGATGATCAGTGACAAAACAGGGGAACTAAAACTTCCATATGTTTGATTCTGGATGGCTTCACTCAGGTTTATGTGCTGCAAAAATGGGCAGGTTGCTATTAGGTCTTCCCTGTCCTTACGTGAAATTTGGAGTCATGGGCAGGATGCTTTTCTTGGCAGCAGCTGGTGTTTGATCTGTGCAATGCCACAGATAGCAGCTTTAATAAAAAACCTCCAGAAATTTTACAGTCTTTGGCCCTGCTGAGATTGCAAGTGGTTGGCAGAGTAGTATGTGTTAGTTACATTCCCAGGCATCTGTAGGCAACGGACATGCAACATTTGGGAACACTGAAAGGAGATGATGGATTCTCTGTGTGGCTGTAGAAAGAGAAATTGCAGTGCTGCAGCTGTGAGAACACATCAAATTCATTACCATTCTCCTATCATCCTTAATTTGACCTTCTTTTCCCTTGTCCAGTTTTGCTTATTTACAGATAGTTGTAACTTGTCCACCAAGTTGCATACATTGTACCATAAATCATAAAACCAGCAAATACTATTCCTGCGTGAATGCTTGAAAGTATCTGTAGATTCACAGATCCTATTTATTGCTGCAGGGCATGAAACCCCTCAAGGTGAGAGGGGCCAGAACAGTAGCCCCTTTCAGTGCCAGATTTAAGAATAATGGGAGAAGTGATAAACTGAAATAGCAGTTGGGGTTTGTGGGCAGGTGGGTAATTAGCTCTTTGCATGTGTACATACAAAATATGCGTGTGCTCCTAATCAAGGTCTTAAGGCAGGAGTGGGATGCTATTTCAGGTTGTTTGTTTCATCTTACCTCATAATCCCTGTAAGCCTCATAGTGGGGACAGAGTGGGACTGGGAACAGCTGCAGAGCAGGGGATTGAAGCATACTCAGAAGGCCTAAGTTCATTACTCTCTCAAAATCCAAACATCACCAATGCTCTGGAGATCTCTGCATCCTCGCATTTTCCTTTCTGTTTTTTCCCTTGCCCCCAAGTAGGCACGCCTCCCATTAAAAGCCAGTTTGCAGTGGCAATTCTTTGATCAAAGCTACAGCTGCCAGCTGCCTACTACTGGGTGACTGACCCCTTAGATCCCTCCATCCTTCAAGCTTCCCCTGTTCCTACACACTCCTTGTCTCGTTTCTTCCCATCATTCACAGTTGACTGTGGAGAGCCTTCTTGTCCCCTGTGGTACCTATCATTCTTTCCTTGTTTCTGTCACCGTGGTCCACCTCTAGGAAAGCTGGGAGCTACCAGAACAGAAGTGTTAAACACAGCTTGCCTTCTGCAGCCCTGCAGCAGTGCACAGAACAAAGCTCCCTGCAAAGCTGAGCACTGCACAGAGATGCTCTGAGGACTCACAGGTGTTACAGCCTTAAATTTTGTTTTAATTCTTCTGACAGAAACTGCAGATACATCAGAAAATTGCACTCACATGGCTTCTCCTTGGAGTTGGTTGCTGTGGGTGCCACAGGGACATACTGCTGCTGTCCATGGGGTGATGGTCCAGGCCCCGTGCTGAGCACTTGCTGCTGTATCCCGTCTCGCCATGACAGGCACTGGCAACTGCAGGGCTTGTTTCGGCTGTAGCACCCGTGGCTTTTGGGCTGCTGATCCTGCTGTGTCTGTGCTTTGCCGGCCAGCTGGTGCACCAGGGTGCAGGGAGGGAGCAGGAGTCGCCTGGGCAGGGTCCGGAAGGAGTGGAAGCAGGCAGTGAATGGAAAGGAGCCGGCTTTGGGGTAGTGATGGTGTGTGGTCCATTTCCCCCAGGAGCCTGAGCTCCCCTGTACTTGGAGTGAGCTTGGGGTGAAAACAGCTGTCTGTAGGCTTTGTGTTAACTGTCCATCTCCTTTTCTGCTGGGGAAATGGGCCTTTGGCTGAGACAGGTGGAGAGCAGGCATGTGACCCTGGGTAAGGTGGTATTTGCTGTGACATTAGGAACAGAGGTGTCTTGTCCTGGGAGCGTGGCCATGCATGTCCCTCTCAGCATCTTGTTAACAGATGTCAGCTGTTGGTGGCAAAGGACAACGGCGGGACTGAGCATGAATCCAAAATGTGCTTGGCTTGTTTAACTGACAGGGAAGGGATCTGATTGCTGAGTGTTGCACAGCAGAGAGGGAGAGCGTGTCTTCAATGAGAAAGCAAAACCAGCCCCAGAGCCCAGGGCAGAGACTGGCTGTGATTAAATCTGAGTCAAAAATGAAGTAAAATGGAGCAATGGCATCATGAGACAGCCATTCAGCCCAAGTGGCAGGAGCTGAGAACAAATGATTTTTAAGATGGAACAGGAAAACAGAGTGAAAAAGCCTGGCATGGCTCCTGGGAGGAAGCCATAGCAGGAAGAAGCAAGTAGCTCCCCAGGACTCCCCTGTCCCAGCGTGCTACATGATCCCCTGGGTACTCAGAGTATCCACCTCTTCTAACTATGGCATTTTCCATATTCTCAAGTAAAGACTCTTCTATTCCCATATTTTTACGACAGGGAGAGGCTGTTTACTTGGTATCCTCTGATAAGATTTTAGCTGTCTTTTTCATTTATTTCCTTTTCAGCAAGTAGAGGCAGCACACTGAGAACAGATTTTTAATTGGCATTAACACTGTGCTCAGAAGTGTTCCTGGGGGTGTTAATGATATGGAGAGTTCTGTGCAGTGAAATTACAATTTGGAAAAAATAAGGAATTATAATGAGTTAGAAAATAAATTTTGATCCACAATCTAATTTAAAAGGCATGCAAGTGTTCTGTATTATGAAAAATGAAGTATCAGCTTTAGCTAAAAAGCAAACAGTCCAGTGTAAAGATCAATGAAGTCTGTCATTACTTGCTCAGAAAGCTCAGTAATCTCAGTCTGTACCAATATCAATGTTTCTTCTCACATTTAGCAGCAAGAAAGTTCCTGTCTTCCTTATAAGAAAATTCTAAGAAAATGTAGGAAAGGAAACTGAGAGATGGAAAGAACAAGCCCAGGTTCAAATGGGTTCACGTAAACTTTCCTAGTCTGCTCTTCTCCAGCCCTGTGCCCCCCAGAGGAGTGGTTTGCATTTGTGTACTGCTGGTATTGGTATTTCAGGGCAGCCACAGCCACAGCAGAGACCTTGTGCCTGGTGGTTGCTCTCAGGCTCCAAGAGAGCCCAGATGTGGTGTCCATCCTGTTTCTCCATGGCACAGAGAGCACTGCTCAGCGGCTGCTGCAGACATCCACACAAGCTAGAAACAGGCAGGACAGCCAGCAGTATGTCAAGTGCAAGAGACAGGAAAAGTTAGTGAGAAGGGCAGAAAAGCAACTGAGCAGTAGAAACAACTAATGACTAAAAAGCACTATATTTATAACAGTGTCAGTAAAATGCTGACAATTTACACCTTATTTCTCCAATTGGACCCAGCTGTGATATTAAGACAAAGCTTTTGAAAAACAAGAATAAATGAGTCAGTGCTGGTGCCGCAGAACCCTCCACAGTTTTCAAATTTCTGTCTCTTATATAGACAGTTGTATCATGAAGCAGGTATCCTTTCAGGATACTATTTTATATCAGTCCCAGTTAATCCCTCTCCTTTCATTTCCTTGTACTTAGAGAGTTGTTACAGTCAAAAGTGTCTCATCATACTGCTCCTTGTCTTTCCCTAATAATTTTCAGAGATCACAGTTACAGATGTGTTGTTATTTTCCACTCTGTTTTGTGGGAAATGTACAAGAAAGATGTGGAAAATGTTTTGTAGTTTTGTGAACTGTTTTGCAAGTCTTGATTATCTGTTGGCTGGCTGAACCAGCTCGTAACAGGGTCTCTTGTTTGTGCTCTTGTGGGTGCATTGGTTTTTGCAATGTGAACATTTTTCTGTATGAAGTTGCCCAAATATTGCCCTGGTAATTATCATAAGAGAGTTTACTCATAAGTGAGGACAGATTCCACATGGTTTGGTGTAATCTCTTGCTATGACAAGAAGACAGCCATGCTTTCCAAATATCACCACTGATGGCTGGATGTCCCATGTCCATTAAGGCCCTTGAGTGAATTCACAGTTTGCATGCCAAGGAAGAAGCAAATGAGGTCCAAAAGGTTGCCCTGCAAAACTGAGAAAACCTTGGAGAAGCTGACCTGTCAGTGGTGTAGGCAAAGCTCTAGAATTAAACACAAGCTTATAGATCTGGTCAGTGACCTCTGCCACTGAAGAGAGGAGATGAGAAAAACATTATCACTTTTGAGTACTGAATTAAAAATCTCTCAAACTCAGTGACGCCTAAAGAGGCCAACCTAGAAACAGAGACTAGACAGGAGTAAGGGAATAAAGGTGGATATTTATTAGAAAGGCCTTCAGAGGCACACCCTGGGCAGGCCAAAGGCTACACCCAAGATGGACCCCGAGTCACGAGCTCTTCACACTTTTATAGGTTTGGTCCATTTGCATATCAGCATAATTTCACCAATTAAACTTTAGCTAATGATGTAATTTCCCCTCAGCTTGCCCCCCTTCTCAAGATGCTGGGTTACACATTTTGGGCCTAGGATGGGCTGGGTGTCCTTGGAGAGCAGGCCTGGAGAGGCTTTGTTATGTCTGTCTCAGCATGAGAGAGCAGCAGCTCACAGGCTACAGGACACTGCAGAGTTACGCACTGGGAATACAGAATTTGAAAAATACAAAAGTTAAAACCTAAGGCATCATCAGGGCCAGAGTAATTCAAAACTGAGAGTCTTAGTGTTCTTCCTTAACTTTATGCTAACTTTCTTAGCAGGATCCTTCCATCCTATATTTGGGTTGCATGCACGAGCAAAACTCACTAGTAACCAGTGAGTCACTTGGCTACAGTATTTCCAGTGCAGAGGGCTTTGTTAGATGTAAAGCACAGGTTTTGTACTTAACCTCTGCAACTTGAATATCTCAGGTAACTTACCCAAGGCACAGCGGATTGGAAGGAAACAACAACAGTGGTTTATATTTCAGGCTCAGTTTACTGGTGTTTGTGAACTGCTTGAATTTATTTGGATTAAGGTATTAAAGCACAGTAGAATGACAGACATGTAAGTTTAAAAAATAATACTAATAAACACTCTCACCATGCTTTGAAAATATGGGTGTTATTATCATTTATAATACACAAAGTCAGTTTACTGGAAAAACTGGCACCAACATCTCAATGTTTAAAAATAGAAATAACGATCTCTTTCTCCAGCTTCTGAAGGAAATACACTGATGAGTTTGAAAAATTTATTAATTGGTATGAGCATGAGTGGGTGTGTCAAGTAAAGAATTTAATGAGAGAGAGCTAATGAGTGGGAGTGAAGCAGGAAAGAAGACTTTTGCGTCGATTAATTCTGAAAGTGGGAAAGTATGCAAATGTCCTTGCACCTCCTGAGTTTCAGAGCTTGGGTCCCATCCTGTGGGAGCTCTCCGTGAAGAGAGACTGCCAGATTCTCTGCCTGCTAGTTTGCAGTTCTGTTGTTCCCACAAAGAAGAGGTCTGTGAGGGCCTTTTGGTACTGCTGAGATTGTCACCCAGTTGTACAACAGCATCACTTCTGGTTCACCTGGGCTGAGAGCTGGCCAAGAGCTTGTCACCTTTCTAAACCTTGGATATGAACAGTATTAACCTGAGTGCAGCTCCACAGGAAAGGGCCTGAAGTGACAGAAACCAGCACTGATAAACTCAATTTAACCAGTTGGCTAAAAAGTTGCCATCAAGACTGTTGAACTGTCTGCTTATCCATATTTCGCAATAAGTGGGTTTGATCGACAGAACCTTTTCCTGCTGCAGGGTAGCCAAGTTCCTAAGGAACAGAGCAGTGAAACACTCACTGATTGAAGTAACCACAGGGAAATGCTGTTGAATATCAATTTTTCAGGTACCCATGTGTACACTCTGAATGGAACTGATCCAGAAGGAGATCCCGTGACATATGACCTGACCTATGAAGCTGGATCAAGACGCTACTTTTCTGTTGACAAGAATCTTGGAAATGTTACTCTGATCGAGGAGCTTGACAGAGAGGTACAATCAAATGGCACCACGCCAGATGTTTGTGGAATTTCTTTCAGTTTAATTTGATCTGAGGCTTTGAGGGACAATGCCAGTTTATTTGCCCCTGAAGCATGTAATATTCTTTGCAATTCTAAGACATTATACTTCACCCATCATGTTGCATTCCACTTGACTTGTGTCACTACCATTGCTATCAAATTTTTCAGCTGCTATCTGTCCAGCTTTTGTCAAAAGAGAAGTTTATTTCTATCTTCCCCCACCCACACCCCATCAAGAGCTTAGGGGCAGCTACAGTTGTCAAATCCTCAGACAGGGGACTCTCCTGTCATTAGGAAGTAGAGATTTGTGTAAGCAGTGTTCCAGGACACTCCTCTAGAACATCACAGCCCTTTAGCCAGTGTAACCATGTTGGTTAAAGATGCCTAAAGGCAGCCTTATTCTGGCAACACGGACATTGAACCCTTCCTATCTCCTCACAGAGAAGCTTACACGATATTTGGTAAACCCTTTAAAATTCTGTATACTGAGACAGAAGAATTTTGTACCAAAGTGCCATTTTAGGGAACATTTCTTGAAAAAGGTGACTGATTTTTATTAGCACTTTGAGAAGCAACAGGGATTACCAGAGCAACCATCTCTTGACAGTAGCCACAGAAGGTTCAAGGAGCCTGTGGCTGGAGCTTCTGAAGGGTCTTCCTGGCCTCTGCTGGGATTGCTTTGTGGTATTAGTTGTTGCTTTCATCTGCCTGCCTAGACATGTTTAAATCTGCTGTCCCTTTTCCGGTCAGGATAAACACCATCTCTCTAACAAAAGAATTTTCTTCATTTACAGAAGGAAGATGAGATTGAAGTTATTGTCAGTATTTCAGATGGCCTGAGTACAGTAAGTATTTAATTATGCTGTAGCTTGTCAAACTGTCTGTCCTCACATACCTACTCCTATTAAATTACCTTAAAGGGACCATCTCATTTGATCAGAAAACGTAATCTCATTAGAGACTTACCTCCTGTTTCAAGAGCCACTGAACTCAGTTACTCAAGCCTCACTTCATCTCCTTGCTCAGCTGTTTGAGGATAATTACAATGTAGTGTGAGCTGAAATACTGACTTAGCAGCCTGCAGAATTACAGCAGCTTCCTATGAAGTTTCACTGCCAGCACAGTAGGATTCGTGCCTAAGATCTGGAGGCTTTCTGGAGAAATGTGTGACATTATAGGAACTAGTGTTGGGCACCCAAGAGCTGCCTGTCCCCCACCCCCACAGTGTTTCTCTAGCATGACGTTAAGAAGATTTGCTTAGGCTAAAGTGGTGGGGGTTTTCTTGTCTGCTGCTAGATAAAGCTTTGTTCACATCTAATCATTAAGGACTTATCTGAGGCACTGAGCATCCAGTCCTACTTCCACAGATTTTCTTGGCATTTTCAATTTACAGACTGATGCTGTCACAGCCAGGATAGCAGTCTGCCAGTAGGAGGATGTGGGCTTCCTCACTAGAGATACCACCAAAGTGGGACCCTCTTCTTGTCCACAAGACTGGATAAATCTAGAGCTCTTCCTCATCTCAAACAAACTGAGATTATTACAAGAAATGTTTGGGAGCTTCCAGCATCCTACAGGCACAACTGCCCTGGAAACCTCTGTAAACAGGAAATAATGGGATTCAGAAATAATGGGACTCATAAATAATGGAACTCATAATATGTTCTTCATATGCTACTCCAGGTTTCTGAAAAAGTCAGGATCCTTGTCATGGATGCCAATGATGAGAGCCCAGAGTTCATCAATACACCTTACATAGTCGAAGTCCCAGAGGTTGGTGAAGTTCCTTTGCATACTAGAAATATATTTCTGTGGGATGTAAAGAGGAGCTAATATGTTTTCAATAAAATAACAAGTTGTGCAGGATAAACTTGCATTTTTGGTTTAGGGTTTGGGTAGATATTTAATATTCACTGCAAACTTGGGGAATAAGTCTGTAAGGACTTAAGGTGTGCTATTTTTGGGGTAAGCTCCAAGATGTGAGTCATTGTGAGTTTTCAGAATTGACTACAGTGGGAATGGGATACACCCTGTCTCAGCTAAAATTTTCTGTTATTTTTATTTCACAAAGTGTTTCTTTCTTCTTGTTTTCCAGTTTTAACCTCTTCCCTCTTTCCTTTCTGGTCTTCAGTTCCCTCGGTGCTTTTACATTCTTTTACCATCACTCTCTTTTTCTGTTCATTTTTCATTTCTTTTAACTCACCTGGTTTTCTGCTTCTGTGTGACTCTGGTAACTCTTTCTGGTCACAGAACACTCCCTCCAGCAGCAGTATCTTTAAGATTGAGGCAATAGACAGAGACACGGGTTCTGGAGGAAGCATCACCTACTTCTTGCAGGTAAAGTATTGTCTGTACCTTCACAAATGGTCTCTCATTAAATGATACTTAAGAAAGCAGATTTTAAAAAGACTTGGGGGGTTGAGCCTGCTGCTAGTGCCTATAGGACCAATTCTGTACCGTGCAGAAGAAAATAAGTATTGGCAGAAGGGATGTTGTCTGATTACAAGCAGCCAAGGGCAGTCCAGCAGGCAGGAACGGGAAGTGGAGTTGCCACTGACACTCCTGTGCTTGCCAGCAGGACCCCCCCATGGCAGGGCTCTTACTGGCCCTTCCTTTGGAGTGACAGGGAGAGCAAGATTAGCTGGTAATCTTGTATGCTTATGGGATTTCTAGAGCATGAAATAGCTTTCTTTAGGAAGCAAACCACACTGGAAACCCAAATGTGCGCTTTAGTGTAGCAGGCTGGTGCATAATTTATACCTGGATCACAGTGTGAAACGAGAGGTACTAAATCTTCTCCCTGACAAAGCAGTGACTGCCTGAAACCAGCCTTTCGGTTGCTGCCCACTGGTGAAGAGCTGAAAGGGCTCCAGATTTAAACCTGAACTTCTGTATTACAGATCTTCTGTATGCCACAAGGGCAACTTTTTGCATTATGTCCTTCAGATTCCTTCTTCCTACGGGCAGTTTCATCCAGATTATCTGCAGCTCCCCTTACTCAAGAGGACACATTAAAAAAAAATCAAACAAAAAACAAAGCAAATTTGTTGCAATATTTAATTTTGGATACGAATATGGAGGCAAGTTAGAAGATATTTACATAGCACTAAAGCTAAGCCTGTTAAGAGCTTGGGCATACCATGAAAGAACACCTTGAGTGCCTTGTTGAAATTTAGCTTTGATTTCACAAACTATGATCCATGTGCAGGATTGAATTTTGCACAGGGCTTTTTCCAGACTGCTGATAGTCTATGAACCAAGGGACTGCAATTTCAAAATTCTATGTCTAGTTTATGATATAATTCTGTGGCAAAAAGGATACTAAATACGTGTATTTGTTGAAAAAATCTTGCCATGTCTTTGGGCACAGTCTCTGAGAATTCTCAAGTTGCACAGAAAAAACCTCTCCACGAGTCTGATATAGGCAGGTGGTGATGTCTGCTGGAATGGCCAAGATTATCTGACAATGGCCATTGTGTCTGGATACAGGAACAGTGATGTTTGTACAGATACCTCCAGTTCAGAAGAATGGGGGGAGCCATTTTTTAGGCCTCTTTTAAAATCAGATATCTTTTAGATTTTGTTTGTACATCACAAAAATCACCAGACCACGACTGTGTTTGACAGTAATCTATACCTGTAACTTTCCTGCTTTTTTTTTTTTAACCAGTAGAACTTTTAAACACTAAGGGGTAACACTTTTTCTTTTTTTCTTCCTTTTCCTTTCATCTTTTTTTCTGTTAAGTCTCCCTACCTCTTTCCACGCAATTAACTGAGTTAACCAAAGTTTAAGTTTTCACAATGAAATACTAAAAGATTAAAAATATCTACATTACAAGTAACTGATTTATTCTGAATAATGAGAGACTTGTGGTTGGTTCATGAATTGTTCATAAACACGCAGAGGTGAAATTCATCAAACACATTAATTCACCCAAACCGTATCATTATTCTAGTCTTCTCCCTTAGCAGATGAAATAAAAGATTAATCCCTATGGCAATCCTATTTCCATACCTGTAATCTCTGGCTGTTTCTTCTTTTATTTTCTTCTAGAACATCCATGCTAATAAGTTTACAATAGACCGTCACAGTGGTGTCCTGCGCATCAAAACAGGGGTCACCCTGGACTATGAGAAATCGAGAACACATTTTGTTGTCGTTGTAGCCAAGGTAAAAGGCTTTTATGTGAGACTAGAGGAAGTGGGGTGTTGTGTTTGAGTGGAGCCAATTAGTTCAAATACAAGTGCTGCTGAAACATGAAGGCAGCAGAGTAACTCCTGCTGTAACATCTGGAGGTGTGGGGGTAACATGGAAAGGTGAGGGAGGAAAGGTAACCGGTGTCTGCTGCTGAGCAACACCTGGAGGATTTGGGATGGGGTTTTCCACATTTTGTTCATGTCAGCTGTGTCATAAGACTCACCTAGAAGTGAAGGGTTGGTGTATCCAGCCCTAGCTTCGAGAAGCATCAGCCTGTGAGCTCAGGGCTCCTCATGCTGCCCAGGGCACAGCCCTACCACCACAAGGACAAACCCCTGGCAGGCAGATGGCCTGCAGCCATTACCCACAGTAAGACACACACGGCTAGACCCAGCACAGCACAAGTGATGGATTTCTTTTCTGGAAATATCTGTGGATGTTTCTTTCTTTCACTTCTCTGCTGCCTCATGGCAGGAGCTTGTTTAAATCCTGCAAATATTGCTGCACATCCTTTCTTGCCTGTCTTTCCCAGCAGTGCTGTGCCTGTGACTTGGCTGAGGGTTCATAACAGGAATTAAAAGTTTATAGATTCCCTCACAACCCTGTGGGGACCTGTCACACAGACAGACTCATAAGGGTGGAAAGAGAGCAATTTTGCTGTAACTTATGGGGACCTCGAGTTTCTCATATTTTTGCAAAATGTATAGACCTTTTCATGTATTTTTTAGCCAAGGTTCATTTGAGGAGAAGTAACAAAATTTGACTTAAATTCTGCCTTTGGGGCAGTAAGGAAGAAAAAAAATCAGTGTATCTTTTAAAAAAATTGGCATTTTTAGAATTGGTACTGCAGACATGTTGAACAATTCACACTCTTACACACCATCATGACTACTGACTTACAGCTGGTGCTCTGAGACTGAGGGTGCTAAAAGCTTCTGAAATAGAGAGTCATCTTCCTAATTGGCTCTGCTGTATCACTTGTGCAGAGCTGGTTGTAGCCAAGTCCCCAGAGACTGTTTCCACAGTGTGACTATCTCGCAGGTTTTGGCTGCACAGCTCCTCTGTGCTTGCCCTTTATCACATAGGAGTTCCTAGGAGACTTGGAGCATGTACACTGTTTATTTCCCCCTAGAGATGCACTACCATGCTACTGTGCACTGTCTTGTGTTCATGACAAGACTATATGTGGGATGAAAAGTTGTAGACCTTGGTTGCTAACTTTCTGCATCAGTTTCTAGGGTTCTTTTTTCCCAAAAAACCACCTTGATTTCCCTGTTCCCTCTCTAAAGATCATTTATGACTGCATATATTGGCTCAATCACTTTTAATATAAGAAATTACTTATGAGGCACTGCAAGCTGTCTTCCTAATCAGAGAGAGAGCAGGAAAAATGGAAAAGAGAAGGGAATAGGGCAGCACAGATTAATCGGTGTGTTGAGAGAGAGGATTCCTGGAACTGTGCTTCTGAAGGCTCAGGAGGTCCATGCAATGCCTAAGCTGATTTGCAGGCATGCTTCAGCAGAGGCATCTGATGGTGACTTCTCTTCTAGGATGGTGGTGGGAAGCTCAGGGGAGACAACAAAGTGTTTTCAGCCACAACAACAGTTACTATCAATGTGGAGGATGTTCAGGACACTCCTCCTATGTTCATCGGGACTCCCTACTATGGATATGTCTACGAGGACACACTCGCAGTAAGTTCTGGTTTTCATCTATGGGAGAACAAGTGCAGCCTTTCCCATCCCAGTCAAGATGGTCCTAAGGTTTCTAGCACAGGCTTTACTGGAAATGGGACCTAAACTCTGATTTGACTCCTAGGTGAAATGAGCTCACCAAATCTCAGATTTGTTCTTACTTATGTCTACTGCGAATTTGCCATGCAAGGTTTCCTGTTGTTTTCATTTAAGTCAAAAACGATTCTGCCCGTTTACATTGATCGAAGCCCAGACAGTGACTAAGAGCTCTTCTGTAGCTCAGACCTCCAGAGGCACTTGGCTGAAGGCTTAAGCAGGCTGCCAGTCACCTCACCTGAACACATCATGGTAGAAGCCTTCATGTGTCTGTTTGCTGTGTGGTCTCACAGCACTTTTATTTTCTAGCTCTGATCAGTCTGGTACCAAGAGTTGGTTGTACAAGGCGTGGACAGAATTTATGCCCAAATACTCCAGACTCTCTGTGTTGTCCCATGGACATCACCTGGGGACAAGCAACCCTGACATCCCCAAAATGCAGGACTCTTTGTGCTCAGTGATGGCCAGTTAGGCAGAATGGGCCAGGAAGACCTCCTAGGCCTAAACACAACCAGATTATCAGTCAAGCAGGGACATGGTTAGGAGAACCAGTTATTTTCAGCCACATGTTCTTGAAGCTGCAAACTAATGAGTTTTCTCTATATCTAAGCAGTGACATGGTTATGTATGAATCAGTTTTCACCCTGATACGTAAGATTTAATTAAAATTTTCTTCATATATAGGACAATAAATGGTATCTACCCATGAAATTACCCAGCATTGGGCTATTGATCAGTTTAGCAGAGTGATTGAACTCTGTTCATCTGACCTTCCCTTGAGTTTCAGGAAAGATTGTGTCTTACCTTTCTGTCCAAAAATGTACACTGCAGCCTGTGCATGACTCTATACTGCAGTTCACTGCAGAGGCTGTTACATTTCAGCAGGGCAGAGAAGTAATGCTCGTGTACTTTGCAGGTGTTTAGAATGAATGATATTATGTATATTGATTTATTCTGCGTAGTCACATATAGATCTTGAAATAACTATCAGGTGCACACAGGAGTTAGTGTTTACTATGGAAATGGAAATCGATAAATGTTAATTACATCCAGCTTGAGCTCATAACTTACACCATTATGATATAATGATGGAAGCACGAATCAGTCCTTCCCGGTGTGGGTTTTGCCATTAGAATAAACTCCACAGAGAAAGAGGCAATAGCTGATTTTAGTGGTGTTTGCACATTTGGTGTTACTTTTGTAAACCTGCTTCTTTTCTCCTTGGCTGAGTTGTCAGGATTTACAAGTACTCTGTCACCTTCAAAGGGACCGCACTGCATTTTGCCCAGTAGGCAGATTTTATTGCTGCTTCCAGCATACACAATAATAAATACAGTTCTGTATTTCCAGTTGCTGTAACAGAGCCTTGCTCTTGTTTGAAAAATTCACTCAAGAGTTGTCATGAAAATGTTTCTTGTTACCATTTGTGATTCACTGACAGTTACTTCAATGTTCCCTGGTTTTGCAGCCCCAAACAGAAACGCTTTAGTTGAGGCCTGAATTGCACAGCTCATTGCCACTTGGGTGAACATTTTAATGTGACACTCATCATCCCTCTGAGCTGAAAGGAGCAGTCACATGAGCAAATGGTCCCCAGTACACGAATTCTGTACGTGTGGCCCACGGCCACGTAACTTGTGCGGAAAGACAGAAAGTGAGGGTTTAAAGGCAGTTAAATCACCATCATTTTCATGACAATTTTGTGCCCTAAATGTTCTGTGGGCCAAGTTGCTTTGTGATCTCTGTTTGCTTCTACTGTCTGTCTGAACTTAATTAGGAAGGACCAAAGTGACCCAGTGACTCCTTGGCAGCTGCCTGTGTCTCAGCACACTGTGTGGCCATGGGACCACACAGAAGCAACCAGAGGGAATCTTGATACTGCCCCAAACTAAACTACTACTAACCCAAACTACTTTGGGTTTCAGATTGGCTGCTCCAAATCCTCTGTCCACATCTGTGGCTCCAGGTGTCCTTGGCCACAACTTCCAACTACTCCTGCGACCAGTTAGCCCCCAAAGCTGAGGCACCCATGGCCATGCAGGGTCTGCAGCCATTTCACACCCAGAGCAGTGGGCACTGGCCCTTTTTGTGTTCCCCATACGGCACAAGCACAAGTACCCACTCGTCCCCCAGCACTTCACTGCAGAAAGACTTCCAGGAGTTCAGTTTATTAATGTGCAGTTGCAATTTCACTGCTCTGATCTTGGCACACAGAGTGTGATTTCCCATTTCTCCCCAGGGCTCCGAGGTCCTTACTGTTGTTGCTCTTGATGGAGACAGAGGAAAGCCTAACAATATTCATTACAGCATCGTGAATGGTGAGTAGGCTTGTCTTACACGAAATTTGAAGGGCACTCAAAACTAGATCTGGCATTAAATTAGAATAGAATATGCTAGAGTTTAATAAACCTGAGACAAAATCTCAGGAAATAATGTCAGGTACCTCAGACAACTTCAGGGCCCTGTCTACCAGAGAATAGCCATGATTCAATTCAGTGAGTTCTAGTATCTTCTTCACAGAACTGCGCTTGGAGCAGTTAATGTTACTGATTTGTTAGGCATCAGTAGCCTGCTTGTCATTTCAGAAAATGTAAAGGGAGATGCATTCACTCTTCTGAGCATCTCTATCACTTAATCTGGGAGGTGAGATAATTCATTGGGTAGACCCAGACATGGCATTTGGAGGGATATTTTTATTAATACAGTGATTAAAGTGGCTAAACAGTCATAAACCTCTGATTTCTTGGAAGAAATTATATTTACCAGTGAAGAGACACTGGCTGTACACTGAAGTGGAAGAAAACAGATGTTATCAGAAGATTAATGCTTTCCATCAGCTATTCTGAGAGTGTCTGTCGCACGTCTTTTAATAGCATAAATGTGAAACTTAGCTGAATCGATGATTCATTAGGTGGTGAAGACAACAACTTAGAGCAACTAAACTCCGGGCTACAACTTTAGGTTTTATGGGTTTTATACTCTCTTTCTCCAAAACAAGGCTTCCCAACTGGGCACCCCAGCTCACAAGTGTGAAAGATCCCAAAACTTCCTGAGAGAAATCTGAGGTGTAGTTGCAGAGCTATGGAGTAAGTGCTTCATTGTGTTATGTGATCTAAACAGCCAGAACAAAGAGACACTCACAGCTGAGTTTTTGTGTTGGTGTAGGATGAGACCCATGCTGAGGTTTCTTCTTAATGTGAGGGAATAGATAGGTAAAAGAAAGGTAGAAACATTGAGGAAAAAAGGGTTGCAGAAGACAAGAGATAGAAAATGAGAAAAGGTAAAAAGAAAGGTGTAAAATGAGGTGCAAAAACAAGTAAGTGGGATGAAAATATGCTAAACAAGGGAGAAATTACGTAAGGAGAATAAGTGAAGGCAGAAGAACCACGGAAAATGTCAAAGGGAAATAAGATTAATGAGGAAAGATATTGGATTTCCAAAGAAAATAGAGAAGAACCAAAAGGGTTCTCTGGGATAAAAAAAGGTAAGTGTTTAGGAAAGAGTGGGAAAGGAAGATGGAAGGGGATGACAGATAAGTAGAATAAAATATGACTTAATGGGGAGCAGGCTTTTCTCATGCCCATTAACAAAAATTTTGTTTGTGTGAAATGGAAAAGAGGGAAAAGGAATATGCTTTTAGTGCATAGAAAGTTGAAATACAGAGAACAAAAGATTACAACAGGTTTCTGCCCCTGCACCTCAGACACTGGCTTTATTTTTGACAAGCTATTATTCCAATAACTGCAGACTCAGGTGTCAAAGGACAAGAAAACACTAACAGCAAATAGGAAATTGTTCTTAATAAGCATTTCTTATCCAGGGAGTGTGGGATAATAATAGGAAATGTTCCAATCCTCTGAATGTGCTGTATGGAGGAACACATGTACCGCTACACATACTCCAGGTTACCGATTTCCCTGGGATAACTAGACAATAACATGAAGTATGGTGGTTTGCAAACACTATTGACTTAAGCTTCTTCTCAGTCAGAACACACTTTGCAGGCCAATGTATCTTAATAATTGGATATTGTGAGTCAATATCTGTTCAATGTTGTGTCTAGAGTGCTTTAATGAAGTTGCAGTTATTGTGGGCATTAGCAAAAGAGGATACTATTAAATGGTTTAAAAATCAGCATTGGAAATGGGTTTGAGAAAAAGAAAAATGACTGGGCTTTCAGGTCATCATCCTTTATTTCTGAAGGCTTGATCTCCTACATTTAAAGGGATTTCCTCTCTTTTCCTTTCAATGGTAGACTGCCACAAAGCACAGGTTGTGGCCAATACTGTACACGAAGGTCGCATGCAGGGCTGCCTTTCCTGGGCACCAGCCTGCCCTTTGGTGTGATGTGAGATGGTTCCTGACATCCTGGTGAGACACTGCTGCCTTTCTGCAAGCTGGGATTTGCTTCAGCACAAATTTACCAATCTCAAGCAACTGCTGCCTGGAACTGGTATTCTCCCCAGATCAGTGGAAGTTGGGTGGCAGTAGCAAAGTCATCCTGCAGCCCTGTCCTGCCTGTGTCAGACTCTGCCTCAGTGCAGAAACCTTGGGGCTTACCCCAGATGCTGCAAAAAACCCTTTTTGTTCAGGATAGCCTTGCAACAGGCTGAAAGCTTTTTTTAACAGCTGAATGTTTAAGACTAGAAGATGCTTCTTTAGAGATGCTGTCTGAAGAAAGTGTCTATGTTTCTTTGAGGCAGATTGTCAGACTTCTCACCTTAGCTGATATTAGTGAGAGAAATGTTCTTGTTTCTCAGAGACTTAATTATGCATTTGCTAATTACAATGACAAATGTCTATTTTTGTCTAAACCAGCATATAAAGAAGACAGCATAATAAAAATTAATACCAAATTTGCATGCCTGGATGCTGAGGCTTGAGGGGAGCCCAACCAGCATGGGAAGAGGAAAATGCTGATAGTTGCCCATAAGGGCAGAACTCCACTGAGCCGTTCCTAGGGGAGGGAACCCTTTTTGGCCCTCATCTGTGTTTTTGTCTCACTGCGACCAGTCACAGAAATGCTTCATTTTTGAAGAGAGGCTTCTGATCTACTGATAGATATGGATACACATATGGGCAAAGATGTGCTTAATTAAGTGTATACTTGATTTGCTCATGCTTGTTCAGAGAAAGAAAGTGTGGCATGTAACCAGAGCATCTTGGTTTCATTGCAGGAAGTGAAGGTTCATTTGAAATCAGCAACACAACTGGAGCGATTTCTGTGATAAAAAGCCCAAATCAGCTCAAGAAAGAAGTGTATGAACTAAAAGTTAAGGTAGGTACTGTGGCCACTTTAAGACTGTTGGTCTAAATTGCCATGAGTAAGCATGGTTGTCTAAAATTGTTCAATTCATAGCTGATTTTACCTGTTTCAGAAACTACCTCCTATATTTGAGTGGAGTACCAGATAGTATAAATCAGAAATAAGTGCTTTTTTTGGGATGTTGGGGTATTATTGTTGGGATATTTAGTATCTCAAATTACTTCTTCCAAATGAAATCATCTTGTCCTAATTTCATCTCTGAGGCTAGAGAATCAATGTCCTTTACAGTCTGCAGATACCTGTTCTCTGTGTTTCCAGATTTTATTGCTAAACTGGGAATTAATGTCTTGAAACCTCCATGTTATGAGATAAGTAACAGTCAAACCTATGATTAGTAATAGGACTGGAACAGATCATGCAGTGTCATATCAGCATCCACTCCTGAGGCACTGATCAGCCACATACAAATACATGCTTGCACCTCAGTGAGCTAACACCTCGATGAGCCAGTACTCATGTGACAGGCTGCGTTATTTTAAGTAGTTTCTTAAGAAAAAGTGTTTAAAAATGTAGAATTAAATTGTGAAGGTGGTATCAGTTTTCTTCAGCATATTGGAAATGCACATTATTGTTGTGGTAAGGACAATACTGGCTAAAGGAAGCCTTGAGGAACTGCACACTGCCAGAACCAGTGGGTAGCATCCCCAAGGGCACTTGCTCCTCCTGGGCTCGAGCAGTGCGCCGTACCTGGGAGAACATGGAGTTCTCATGGGCTGAGTTAAACTCAGGCACCACTTCTTCCTCTATCAACTCTGCTTCACTGCAGTCTGCTACCGCTACCGCTCCCCAGATGCCCATTGGGTTAAAGCCTTGCAAGGTTTTCTGATCTCCTAGTTATGTATGTGGTGACCTAGAGCCCATGCAGGCTGCAAAATGTGCTAGAGGAACCAAAAGGGTGTTATATTACCCAGCGTACGTAGTGACAGGCACCTCAGTTGCCAGACTAGCATCTTCAGAGAAAGTGCCTTTGGTTTTGAGCCCTTTGAGCAAAAAGGTATGTTAGATATAGCTGTTGTTACCAGCCAGTTTCTGTCTTGGCAGAAGTAATAGGTTCAATCCAGTGAATCAGGCTGCATGTTGCAGTTATTGAAATCCAGACAGATTTGATCTTTTGGTTCAGAAAAATACCAACTAGGTTTGCCTGTCTGTCTAAACTATACTCACTTTAAATTAAGCTTATATAAACATCACAGCAGAATTGGGAACCAGAGACTAAACCTCAAAAAAAATATGTACCTTTTCAAATATTTACCTAAATGCCACAAGTACAGTTTTTCTCACAGTATTCAAGGCTGCAGTCCTTGCAGCAATGAAACAATGAACTGCCTGTGGTACCACAGCAAATTTAAACATTGTCTTCCTTTTCTCTTCTATCAACACTTTAGGCAAGCAATTACCTTGCCTCTATTGGATTATTTGTTTTTAGAGAACTATTTTCACCTAGAGTGAGTTACTAAGATCACAAAATTAGAAGGAAAATCAACTGGGGGTTTATTGGGAGTGGATTATGACCATAATCTTCTAATCATCATAAACTTCAGTGTGAAATGGACTGAGGTTTTAGAGAAATACAAGTCTGTGAATCTTCCTACAAGTTAGTGTGTTAGAGTGCTTTGTACATGTGGAAATAATACCTGAACGCGAATTTGAAGAAAGAGAAAACACCCTCATCATTCTTTTGTTCCTCCTGCCTGCTGCAGGCATCAGAAATCAGTCAGGAAGGTGAAACCTCCGAGCACATCTTTGCCATGGTGACCATACGGGTGGTCGACCTCAACAACCATCCACCGACGTTCTATGGAGAAAATGGTCCCCAGAACAGGTTTGAACTGACCATGTACGAGCATCCCCCGGAGGGTGAAATCTTAAGGGGACTGAAGATCACAGTCAATGATTCAGATCAGGTAGATGGAAACTATGCGGACTTTGAGTTTTCCTGTCCTGTTTTTCCAAAGACTAGAAAGAGCTGTCAAACAGGGAAATGTCTTTTTAGAAACTCACCTGTTTCACCTGTGTTCCCTAAAAGCCTAGGACAGACAAAGTAGTTGTAGGGTCCAATACCAAAGAGAGCCTGGACCCAGGAGTACAGTTAGTCTGTCCTATGCTGTTATGCCAATGGGAAGGGTGGTCCTAAACCTGCAGCCCAGTTCTTGTGGCAACTGAAGTTGAACAGTCCTTATGAACTTCCCTAGCTACTGGTTGTGTTCAGTTGTTGCCAGTGTATTGTACAAGAACATACTCCCTTTGAAGATTTTCTTGGAGGTTCCAAGCCCTTTAGTAACTTCAGGTGCAATTGCTGTCTGTATCTCCTCCAGCCCCTACAGGAAACAATACTCTCAATGCCCTTTTATTACAATATGTTGTCCTTCTGGCCCTTATGTTACAGTCAGGATCTGCTTTGATAAGTCATTCCCACTGGAGTGATATTTTTAGGTAGTCTTAAAAATTATGCCAGAGCCAAACTAACTCTAACCAGATAAAGGAAAAGGAAAGAAGACTCCATCCATCTCAGCCTGCTGTCTAACTGACCTATGATGCCTGTAGGTACTATGGCAATGGTTGCTATAGGGACCCCTAAGCTAAATACTGTATGAATGACATCCATCTGAGTTAGCCTCAGGTTAGGCAGAGTCAAGAAAAAAGCTTAATGCATCTGAGAATTGTATTACTATTGGAAAGAGCTCTCTTCTGTAACTGTGCTCAGTATTGTGCTGGTTTGATGGTATTGTACTTTATCAAACCCACTGGCTTCTTCCCCCTCCCTCCTGCTGCTCTGCAGCGAGCAGATAAATGACTGCTTTCAAAGCAGTCCTACGTCTATCTTGCTATTGTCACGGGGGATGGTGCTGCAGAAGGGGAGAAACAAAACCCATCTCTTCTCTTTAGAGACAAAATATATATCTAGGCTGACAAAATATTCAGGCTGCAAGTTCGGCTATAAAATAAGCAGAAAACACTGATAAATACATTGTATAGATTTCTGAAGAAGCTTCCTAGTACAGTGTAAGGCATCACTCTAAGGGGGATGGGTTGCTGTTCTTCTAAGGCAGAGAATGCAATGTTTTCCCTTCCATGCAAGATGACTATGTAAAGAAGAAAATTAAACGTGTCTGTTTCTGTCATAGCTACTAGAGACTCTTTTGGGGGAGTGGATAATACAAGTGAGGAGGAGGAAGCTGTGGTCAAGGTCTGGTTTAGGCGTACAGTTTGATGGAAATGCCATCCTTACTTGCAAGAAATTATATGGAAACTTCTCCCCCAGACCTCTTTGACAGGGCTTAGGGCTCAGTGCTGCTGTTCCTCCAGTCATTCCTGTGTCCCATGGCTGTTTGCTTGGAGACATGCAGCAGCATGGCTTGCTCTGAGCAGCTCTGGGTTCAGTGCACATCACTGGCAGAAATCACTCAGCTGTTGGAGGGAGGCAGTTCTCTCCCTATCCCATGCCACCCTTCTACTCGTGTGCAGTCCCATGTGCAGAGGACTTTGTATTGTCAGATCGTCCATTCTTCCCATCAGCGCTATTTTCCATAGTCCAGCAGCTCTGGCTTTGTGTGTTTGGCTTTACCATCCAGGAAAAAGAGCCTGTTATCATCTCTGTAGCTGGGGGTGAGTTTGTGTGACCAAACAACACAGACCACTGAGTTTGGATCCAAGGTCATTCTGCTTCCCTTAAGGGACTACTGCTGAAAACTTTTTCTCTTGACATGAGCTAGGGCTGGCTCAAGAACTGCTCATAACAAGCTCTCCAGGGATACAGCTGAAAGTAAAGTTGTCCTGTTTGAAAGTTATTATTAGAAATTCATCATCTCAAGATTCACGCTACAGGGAGAACGTGGCACCAGGCAGGCAGTGAATCTGGTTTGTCACAGTGTAAACGTGACACTGAGAAATTAGTGAACCCAGAGAGTTTGGTGAGGTAGGCTCAGCTCATTTGCACATCTTTCCTGTAAGGCAGAAATTTGAGAACCCCCTTTCATCTTTTCTCTTACATGCTCCAGTTTGGTTTAAAAGAATTAGCCCTGGCCAGTTGGCTCTGGCTCACTCTTCCCAGCTTGCACACAACTGGTGGTAACCTTTTAGATACTGCTGCTTCCCATGTTCCCTCTGGCTAGAAGGTTTATCTGTGTAATTGGGATTTGCCTTCTCGCTTCACCTGGAGCTGTCAAGTGTGTGTCAGATTTTATTCTCTATAAGTGGAGCTCCTCTCTTCCCACGAGTGCATCAACTTCCAAAAGGTTTAGTGTTTGCATCTCTGGGCTGGCTTAATCCAATCAGTGCAAAATGTGGAGTACCACCTTTGTTTGGAAATTGCATATCTTTGTGATTCTGCATCTTCATCATGAGAATGCCTGAAGAACAACTCACACAGCATTTGAGTTCTTAGAACACAGGCTGGACACTGGAAGTGTTCAAGGCCAGGATGGATGGTGCTCTGAGCAACCTGGTCTAGTGGAAGGTGTCTCTGCCTGTGGCAGGGGGATTGAAATGTGGTGATCTTAAAGGTCCCTTCGAACCCAAACCATTCTGTGGGACTGGGTCTGTGAGGGTTGTGTTGTCCTTACTCAAGCAGTTCAGTTGTCTTTCCATGGTAGGAAGCAGAAAGAGGCAGGACTTCCCTGCCAATATGCACGTGGTGTCAGCTCTGTCTAGCTCCCAGTGTGTGGCACAAAGCCCAAGGCTGCTTGCCACAAGATTCCTCTCTTAGGCAGGCCTGCTGCAGGGTTTTTCCATTATGACTGAAAGAATAACCAAGCTTGTCAATCTATTTTAAGAAAAGCTGTGTCTGTCTTGTGACTAGGGCTGGAGAGATTATACAACTAAGCTTCTTAGCAGTCTCCTGCCCAGGGGATGGAGAGCAGAGGGCTCTCAGCAGTAAGACTCATTTTCATTTTATATAGTTTGAAGAAACAGAACAATCTAGGCTGTAAGAAATGTGCCGTTCACTGAAAACAATCAATGCCCTATCTGCTTTTATTCACAGGGAGCCAATGCTAAATTCAACCTCCGTCTTGTTGGACCTGGTGGCATCTTCCGAGTGGTTCCTCAAACTGTCCTGAATGAGGCTCAGGTTACAATAATAGTGGAAAATTCTGCTGCTATTGACTATGAAAGCTCCAAGGTGTTAACCTTCAAGGTACTTCTGCTTTCCAGGTCCTCTTTTTCAGTGTATACACTATGTGTATGATGGCTTTTGTATCTGATGTGATTTAGCTTCTTAATCCACCTGGAGCTGTCTGATGCAGTTTCAGCGACAGGATATTCCATGTAAGGAAAACTCATTTCTGCCTCTGGTTCACCACCTTCACAAGGTTTAATGGATGCATCAGTGGACTGATTTAGTCCAGTCAGTGCAAAGTGTTGATTTTTATCTGCCTCTGGAAACTGTGCATGTTGGTGGCTCTGAATCATTCTAGACTGAGCCCTGAGGGTGTTATTTCTGCACTCACAATGATAAATTCATGGGATGAAATCCTAATTTTTCTGCAGCTAGAACTTTACCTGCTTAGTGCTAAGTAACTTGATTCATGATCATGCTTCTGAATGTTGGAAGCCTGAAGACCCCAGCTGACTGGAAGATAATTCCCCAAAATTGCTCACTGCCTTTGTCAGAGTCTATCTATCTATATGGCCATTTGCAGGCTGACCTGAGGCTCACCCATGCTCTAAGCCAGCCATGCAAGAACCAGTTTCATCCAAAAGCTGGAACCTTGCATTATCACCTTCCCTGATGGATTCTTTGGCTCATCAACAAGATAACTAAGTAGTCTGGTCTTCTGTCAGCTGCCTCTGAACATGAATGTAGATGTTTCAGTTCTGCAAAGAATCGCACAGACAATCCCTGTAATCATTAACAAAAAAAAATTGCCAAGACTATCTAGCTGAGTATTAACATATGCTAGTTTTGTAATGTGCAGAGAGTGGCATTTTTTGCACAGTCCAAAAGCCACAATTCCAGAATTTTGTTCTCCCCCTTGCCATATGGTTTGCTTTGTGTCCTTAGCAAGTTTCACTTCAGTATATTTCAGGTCTCTTCTTGTAATGTTCCTAAGCCATTTTGAGCTTTATAGGTTATAGATGCTACAAAAATATGAGGCATCATTACTGTATTAAAGTGGAAGATTCTGAAAGGGCCATAAAGTGCTACTGAAACTAATTATAATAAGCGCACATTTATTCAGGTTAAACTACCAAAAGACCAGTAAAGGAGTTACACATGGCCTCCTCATGAATACCAATAGAAATCAAAGTAGTTAATGTGAGTGCCATGAACACCAAAAGAATTAATTACCAGGAAAAAGGATATATATTTTTACAGCTTAAGCAGTTATTCACCTTTTTTTTTTCTTTTTGAAATTATTTCTACTGAAGAAAGACTTTCCAAAATTATTTCTACTGGAGACCATAAGACTTTGCTTTAAAAGTGCAGCCTTTGTCTGGATTCCAAATGGAGAAAGTGCAGCTGGATGATATGGTAGCAATACATGGCAGCAAATACTTTATAAAGACCTCATTGCTGGCTTCATTTTCCTGCAAAGTTCAAATCACTTCCTACCCAGTTTTAGCTGTCAGTGTAGTCATTCTGGTTAGAATTTTGGATGAAATATATTTCTATTTAATGTGTATCTCGCAGCAGTTCTGAGAGGTTATTTTCAGGTTTTGGGGTTTTTTCTGTAAGCAATGATCCCTCTCCTCTAGTTTGTTTTTGAAGAATAAAATGCCAGAGAGCAATTAAAGCTAATTTGGCTGGGAGATGCACTTAAAAACTTTCTGAAGCAAAGGCTACTAGAGAAACCTATCTCCCATTTAGTGCTGGCTCTTAAATGTAGTTGGTAGTCAGAACTGCCTTCATTTTCAGCTGTCCAAGAGCTCAAATGGGTTTCCCAAAGTATGGCAGCTATGGTAATTCACACACCTCTCAAGTCCGTCTGCCAAAGGGGCCAGATATTGCTGTCCCACCTTGTTATGGGCTGCCATGCTTTGGGGGCAAACCTCCCACCTCCATCTCCTTCAGCTTAGAGCACATCATGCCTTGACAGGAGCCTGGATACGCTGCAGACACTCTACAGACTGGGACCACGTGAGGCTGCAACTATCTTCACTTGCCAAAATCAAACTCCATTTTAAAAATTTACCTACCACTTTTAAGATTGCATGTCAGTTTGCTCTTCCAGCACTTCATTATTAATTGTTGATATGTAGTCCTGTGAAGTAATAGTTTTATGCTATTTTTTCTCTCTGCATGAAATAAACAATACAGGTCTGCATAACACACTGCAGGCAAGTAAGCTGACAAAATTTCCTCCCTGAAGGAAGACATTGTCAGCATGTTGACGTAGCAGGACTGTGGCTGCTAAAAGGAGAGGGAATAAAAAATCAGTGTAGAAAACAAAGTAAAAATACTAAGCTTTCATAAGGTATACTAAGATGGGCTGATTGCAGAAGCAAAGGTGATTTAACTGCAGATGTTATAATTGAGTTATAGCTCCATGTGCACAATTAGCACTAAGATTTTACCTCTGTACTGCTTTAGGAGCTGAGATTTCTCATGCGGAGGTTTTTGCTGATGTCTGTATGGATGTCCCTTCAAAAATTTCTTGTGCTGTAACACCACCTGAGACTGCCAAACACAAAAGTTAGCACAGCCATGTGGTGACCAGGCTCCCTTTTCAGAGCAGATGTGTCCTGCAGTAATTGCAAGCAATCCTTCGAGATTCATTTCTTCTCTTTATTTCCAACCATTATAAATGTTCACACAGCAGGAACAGCTCTAGGAGATGACACTGAGATAGCCTTTTCCCTGTCTACTTGAACAGCTCCCCACCCTCCCCTTTCACCTCGAGGTGATACAAATGTGTCCAGATCTGGCAGAGCAGAGGCTTGAGCACCGCGTGTGTCCCGCAGCCAGCGGGCAGTGCCACTGCGGGTGAGCATCACTCGCCTGCTGCCCCGCGGGGACCCGCAGGGAGAGCAGCACGGAACAGCGAGCTCCCGCAGCCCTGGCACCAGGGGAGCAGCGGATGCTGTGGCAGCCCTGCTGCTCCTTCCGAAGCTCACTCAGGCACTCCCCCTCTTTGTGGGAGCTCCTGGGACTCGTCTCCTAGGAATTAAAACCCACAGCCTGATTTTTCAGCTGAGCCTCTTATATCTCAGTTCATGTCCTGCTCACTAGTCTATTAGCGGTATGCTGTCTTCCTAGAGCCCTCCTGCTTTGTGTTAACTAGGTCTCTGCCGAAGCATGAAAACCAAACATTAGACCACTGTTGCCGGTGTCAGCCCTTTGGGCTCAGCCCCTCCAGAGCCCAAGACTGATGTCCTAGTGCTGATCCTGTGTGATGCAGCCACCCATGGGGACAGACGCCTGGGACAGATGCTGTGAAGGTGCCAGTGTCTCTCAGTAGCCATTGCTGAAATTGCTCTTTCTGGCTCAGCCACACACCACCTGAGCTTGCTGCTCTACCAGCTGAGGCATCCTACTGATGCTCCCCAAATCCAGTAGATCATGCTCAGTAAGGAGCAAATAAGATACAGTAGAGACACTCAGTTTGCTCTATGTGATTGCCTGTCCTTTCAGATGAGCAGTTACAAGAATGTGTGATGTCAGAGAGCTCTGTTCTCCTCAGAGACAGTGAGGCAATTCAAAAGCCCCCATGAGTATCTGATAAAGTCCTAATCAGCATGAGGCAATGAAGGTAGAATTCCCATTAAGTCAGTAGTAGGAGTCCTCAAAATCTTTGGGAAAGGGATTCTGCTGTACATTCCTGATGCCTGACCATCCAGTATTTGGGGTGGGGGTAATGCTGCTTCAAAACAACTGGTTCTCTCATCTTTTTACCCTGTTTGGTGCAGTTTATTGTTCCTGACTTCTTTCCTGATTAAGAACTTCCTCTACAAAAGATCATGATTAAATTTATGTGGTCATTCAAAATAATTCAGTGCTTATGTTTCCCGAAGTTCCAGGAGCTGCCCAGGGATGATTGTTTGTGGGCTTCTATTATGGCTTTTGGATGTGTGTTGGTTAGTTATGACTAGTCACATCTGTCACATGAAGTCTAATATGAACACACAGGTCTGAAGGCCTCTTCCCACAGCTTGATTGCCCATCACAAGCAAGCACACACAAACAAGCCGGGGCCGCACGCTGACCTGGCTCATCATCTCCCTGGTTCTGAGCTGCCTGCTCCAACTAGGCTAAAATGCACCAGTGTGCCACGGGTGGTGGAGGCAGCTCCTTTAAGAGAACTAATAGCTGCTTTGTGGTGATCTCCTGTTTTTCTCTTCTTAGCTTCTTGCAATAGAGGTGAACACACCAGAGAAATTCAGCTCGACGGCTGACATAGTGATTCGCTTGCTGGATACCAATGACAATGTCCCGAAGTTCTCCTCTGACTACTACATTGCCAGGATCCCAGAGAACTCCCCAGGGGGCTCAAATGTAGTTGCTGTTACAGTAAGTTTCATTCACCTCTTAAGAAATGTTCTTTTTTGTCGGGTGTCTGTGGAAACAGTTCAAGTACCTTAAAAACAGTGGACAGGGGCTAGTAGCAAACCTTACTCACCGTTTGACTTCCAGACCAAACTCCAATTCCTTTCCAGAATCAGCAGCAAAAAACCACTTCAGGAAAAAATAAAGTTTTAGACAAATATTATTTAGAACAACAAGAGCCATCTGCTTTTAAGACAAAGCACATGGCCTTTGAGTATTAAGAAAGCCCCAGCCAAGTCAGTGTCCAGCAGGAAGATTCAGGTATGGCTAAGTGGAACTGGATTTACTGTATTTGCTTGCTTAAGTATAAGTAAAAAGAAAACAAGATGGCTGCTTAGTAGATATTAGTCTCCTCCTCTTGGGAGGAACCTGGCTGCTAAAGGCATAACTAAATAGTTAATGAGGGCAAGAATATAAAATTAAAATGCTTAGGGCTGGGGAAAAAAAGATCCCTATGTATCTTCTCATAGTGGGAAAAATATGCCTATAGATTTTCCAGTATCTCGCATTTTCATAGAAAGAAAGTCAGGGTATTACATGGGCCCTGAGTGCTGGAGGAGCATTTCCAGCTCTCTCTCTCTAATGAAACTGCTGGCACTGGAAACAGCCCTCATGTCACAAAGCCAAGAAATCTCCTGGCCACCTGGGGCTTGGTGGGTGATGCAAGTCACCTTGCAGAGCCCCCACAGGTACGGATGGAGGAGACAGGTTGCCAGAGATCTCCAGCACAAGCTGGCAACAAGGAAGAAAGAAAATTAAATAATCAGAATAATAAAGTGCTGAAGGCTAATTTTAGTGATGGAAGAATCAAAGAAGTGAAACATAAACAATAGAGGAAAGGTTATTACATGAAACTAATAGGAAAGCTATTAGAGACTCTTAAACATTAGTGTCTTCAAGGTAATAGAAATAAAAAAATTCTAAGAGGTGAACAGCAAAAAAAAAAAAAAAAAGAGATTTAAAAAGCGTTTGCAGAAGCAACAAGGCTTCTGAGCCAAAGTGCACAGGACCATGTAGTTGAGGAGCCCATGTAAAATTTAGTCATGTGCTGTCAGCTCAGTACTTGACCCAGATTCACAACTATATGTGAAAAACTAAGATGTTTCAAGCACTCAGAATGGCAGTTCTGGAGGAAGTCCCAGGTATGCAAATGTTTTAAGTGAAGTTAGACAGTACTAAAGTAGGGCGTGGTCAAAATCATGGGGTGAGAGAATCTGACAAGCTCATGCCAAAGAACAAAACAACACCTATTAGTAGGGCTGCAGGTGTGTTATGTTAATCATGCAGGAATCAAAGACATTGTTCCAGTTCTCAAATATTTAAACAGGAAGATGAATGAATCAACCAGTGCCACCATGAATTTTGATGGCCAGATAAACAGTATAACACCTCCTCAGAGCTATCAGAGAAGCAGGAGCTTATGGAAATAGCTGCTACCAAATCAATAGCTTTCCTAATCCTGAGCTGAGGAAGGAAGCCAACAAGAGTATGAAACATAGATATCATCTGGCGTAGTATTTGCATTATTAAAAGTCACACAGGCACAGGAGTGATTAAAATAGAAACAAAGCTGAAATACAATGTATAGATTGAAACATTTGTTATTCATTACTTTAAATTGAATCAATTAAACAAGCAGAAGCTTAAAAATACTCTATATAAAGTAAATAATTTTGTCTAGGGAATATTCATTAATGTTTAACTGATAATTAGGAAGGTTTGAGAGCTGGCAGTGTTTTCATGTCATTGAGATTATCTCCATCTCTATCAAAGGAGGATGAGGTAACTGTGGATGGATGGGGCCATCTAGCGTCACTCTCCCTGCCAGAGCCCCCGGGCAGGGACAGCGTTCCTGGGAGTGGCAGTGACATTTCCTGTGCATAGGTTGTGCACTTTGTAGGTGAATATTTGCTCATGCGATTTCCTACTAAAAATGTGACAGCAAAGGGAGTGAAAAGCATTTGGGCCTGTTGTCAAAAGAAAAATGAAGTGTTTCTTTTTGCATTTTAGGAAAGTAAAACTCTTTTTTTCTTTTCTTAAGGCTACAGATCCAGATTCGGGGCTTTGGGGAGAAATCAAGTACTCTATCTATGGAACAGGAGCAGATCTGTAAGTAACAAGTAAATAAATAAAACTACATTACTTCTAAGCAGAGTTCTAAAAGAATTTTATAAGAAAGCTAGCAGGCTCACTCTTGATCTGCTCATTTCCAAGGACATTTATGCCATGTTCTTTGTGAGTTCTGTGAACACAACAACAGTAAAGCTAGTGTGATCATTAAACATCTGCTTCATGAACCCAAGGAATTCTACCCACAAACCCCCAAAGAGATATAAGGCAGCTGAAGTATCAATACACAGGATTTGTTCAATCACCATTTGAAAAGCACTTGTAAGAGAAAGAGAGGTTTTGGTCTAGTTGTGAAAAGCCAGTTCTACAGAAAAAGAATCTCTTGTACTTTCCCCTTCCCTTTCCATATGGCTGTACAAATAGCTCTTGTCAAAATAAATCAAGGAAGACAAGATATTCAAGGATATAAACTTCAGCTTTGGAGGTCAGCTGCACTGGGTGTTAAAAGCCTTTCATATATTTAAACATCATAGTCCCGCATCAGGAAAGAAGGGAATCTGATGCTTACTTGATTTGGTAATAATGCCTCCCTCCCCCTCCCTGTCTTTGGGGACAGTGCTGGGGGTAGAACATCTTGAAACACTGGTTCCTTCACACCATGTCCATCCCAGCTCCCAAACATGGCTGGGATCAGTGACATGGCTGTCACAGATATTCCTGCTGGAACCTGCAGCTGCTGGATGTGGCAGGGCTGCAGGGCAGAATGCTGGAAATGAATAAGCTTTTCAGGCACCCATCCCCAGAATCTGTTTTTCTCTGAACGTTATCCACCTGGAGCTAAAGCTGAACTCTTCTTGTTAAGGTGAAAGCCATTTAGGAGGCACAATCAAAGTCCAAAATCCAAGATGTTAAGGGTGAACCTCTTCTGTAGCCAGAAGGATACACATATGGGAGCATTTCCACGATGGATTATTTTGAGCTCTTCACTAAGTCTTTAACCTAGCTGCTAATTGCACAGAGAGAAGCGAGAAAAGGTCATGTCATACAGGCAGACCTCTTAGGTTTAGAAGTAGCAGCTGGTGGAAAGAAGCTTGAGAAGGTTGTTGACAAAGGATTTAGGAGGAAAAAAAATGTAAGTGCAACTTTATTCTGATTGGCATTATGGGGATGCTCAGACTCACTGTTCTTATGCCATTGAATGAAGAAATTATGATGTGAACTTTTCCTTCTTAAGTATTTTTGTTTTTTTTCCTCGTGCCAGAAGGGCATAGCTCTGCAAGGCTGGATTGACTTTCTAGCTCTGGCACCTCCAGATCTGCTCAACACACAGTTTGATGCAGATAGGAGAATTTCAGCTAGAGGCACGATGATTCTGTCTTGGATATTACATCAGTGGGTGTGCAGTTGCGTGGGCAGAAAGATGAGTTGTACTGGACTAAGAGAAATAGTGTTAACAGTTGAAGATGAAACCAATCTGATGGTAATCCTCCTTTGGTAATCCAAGCTGCCAGTGGGAACGCTTCTATTCTCCCACTAAAATGGGAATGATGAGAGTGGTGTCTGCATGGTTAGGCTGGGCTGGGTGCTGAGGGGACACTTGGCACAGGCACTGTCTCCTACACAGCAATTTCCACCTCCAGATCTTGGATTTCATCAAAACTTTGTATTTAACACGGTTATGAGAACAACTGAAGTTCTGGATTGCTAAATGCCCCTTTTATAATCACTCTCAATTGTATTCACAGTTGGAATACAGAAAATATTTTGCTACCCTGTACATTGATCAAAGGGTATATAAAAACTTTCATCTGCTAAAAGCTCTACTGCTTGGAGCCTACACTGGCAGTCCATTTTAAAGAGACTGTGTTGGTATCTTCTCCATAAATCCAAACTTTAGGCTGACACTTTTGACAGTGTCTCTGTAATTACAAATGTGTAAAATTGAACTTGCAGCAGATAAATCTGAACACCCACTCCATCCCAGTGTCAGTCTATGGAAAAATGATTATTTTTGGAGAAGATAATTTGCCCTGTAGTTTGGGAGATTTGAGAGCAGATTTTTTTCCTACCCATTCTGAGAAGTGAAGAGCTTAAATATGATATGCATCACAGTTCTTTTAGCTATTTAGGTGACATAAATCAATCTTAGTTTATGCAGGACATAATCTATTATACTGTATTTTTTAACTGAAAAAAAAAAGTAAAAATAAGTTTAACATTTTTCCTTTTAATGCAAGGAAATCACTCTGGGAAAAGGCCATCACGCTGAGCATTTACTGAGGACAAAGACTTTTAATGGAAAATGCAGCTAAAATGGCTAAGGCACAAGAGAGAGAAAACTATGAGACACTGATAGTTCTCTGGTTTTCAAGCCTAAAGGAACTAGACCAAAACTAGGTAGAGTGAAGGATTTGGAAACATCAGAGCGAGAGGAATTAGGTGAAGAGTACCAGTGTCTGGGCACAGCGTTTCAGTGTTTACAGCCTGGAGCAAAGGTGGGCTCTAAACTCACATTAAGTGACCAAAAAACCCAAAAGTCTTCTCATGCTTCTTTTCCAGGTTCCTAATCCACCCATCAACAGGTATAATTTACACCCAGCCCTGGGCAGTACTAGATGCTGAAGTGAGCTCAAAGTATAATTTCTATGTGAAAGCAGAGGACACAGATGGGAAATACAGCTTGGCTGAAGTGTTTATCACTGTGCTGGATGTCAATGACCACTCTCCAGAGTTCAATGAAAACATCCAGGAAAAGACAATGATCATCGGGTCACCGGTGAAGATACAGGTGAGAGATGGCATTGTGTGTCACAAAACAGAGTGCTTTGGAAAAGCCCTGGCTCTGCTGTTTACTCTCAGGGGTCATCATGAATGTCTGAAAGTTGCCTTTTCCTGCAGCTTTATTTTGCACATCCATTTGGATGTAACAAATGGATTAAAGTGTGAATTATAGTATTTACTGACTGCTGAGAAGGAAAAATAAATTCTACAGACAGAATATAAAGTCCTGTTACGGTATTTGAATGATCAGCTGGTGGACGGCCCTGGATTATACAGTGACCACAAGAAGCCCAAATAAGATAAGCGAATGAAAGTACTGGGTTTTGAACACTTAACCCTCCTGACACCCCTTTGTGTTCTACCACACAACTTAGTTCTCTTCATTTTGTAGAACCATATTCATTGATCCAGTGTGGAGCAGGAGGTGAAAAAATGCAATAACAATTCCCAGGCAAAGGAGCAGAACATCCTATGTTACACACATTTGAATGCGTATCATGCAGTCTGATCACACAACACCTAATGTTAGTAGAATAAATACCACAGCACAAAAATTAAGGCAGCTATAGTTTATGGTATGAAGCTAATCCCATTGTTCTTTATCACTCCACATTTGTCCCCTACACTGTGTGAGAAGCTCCCCAGCTGAGGACCATTTGCATTCTACAGATTGGTTACAGTTCAGCTTTTTCCTCAGATTTTATTTCACCTCAAACAGAAATCACGTATAAAGAAAGAAGCCTAGTCCTGCTGTTTTTCACTAGAAAATGTAGCATAGCTTCCAAGATGAAATGAAAGCAGCCCAGTCATGGCACAGATACTATCAGAAGTGAATGCTCGGAAGCTTTTTGTCCTCAGGCAAAGATACAAACCATAACACCTTTGTTTTTTACACTTCCCCTACCAGGCTATAGACCAAGATGCAGAAGAACCCAACAATATTGTGGATTATTCCATCATGCAAGCAGATCCAGCCAATGTGTTTGACATAGACCAAAGCACTGGGGAAATCAAGCTGAAATCCTACATCCGTTCTCTGGACATCATCCACAACATCACAAAAAATAAAGACTGCATATGGTCATTGGTGGTCCAGGCCAAAGACCGAGGTTCCCCATCCTTCAGTACCACGGCAGTTCTGAAAATTGATATCACAGAAGAGGTAAGCAAATGTTTTAGAAAAATCCTTTTGGGAGACAATCCCTGAAAGGCACCAAAGTGTAGACATTGCTTGCTCTATTTCTGAGACTTTCTTGCCAGCTCTGTTTTGTAGAGTGTTTCTAGAGCCTTGTGGTGAAGTTGGATTCTACAGCCACAAATGGGAAAGATATTTTGATCGGAAATATTGCAAAGGTAGAAAGGTAGGAGCATAATGTAATTGGGAGATGAGTTTTTTGTTAGATATTTTTAGATATGAATGAAGGTCTATAGACTTCTGCGAGTAAAGGTAAATCCCAACTGCTAAATTTCTGCTTTTTTATTTTCATCCAGGAGAAGAAAAAAAAATCTTTTTCCCTTACAAAAAGTGAGTGGAAAGTAGCAGGGGTCAGAGTGAAATAACTCAGATAAATCAACCTAAGTGGCATAGGAAAAGTGAGAAAAAACTTTACAGAAATGCTTTAAAGTACATAGAACTTTGGATGTGAGTTTAATAATTGCAGTATTATTAGCAGATGAAACAAGAAGACTCTAAAAGAATCTTGCACACGTAGGATGAGATTTTCCTTAGTCCAGCTTTTACGACAGCTGAAGAACAAGCAGCGATTTATGGTGCGCAGCGCATGCTTGCACGATTCTTATTTATTGTAACTGCCTTGCCATGCCTTTAAGTAGGTACTAGCAGGGAGGAAATGGGCTTTAAAGTAGATGAGAAACACATCATTAGCCTGACAGTCTCTGGACCACACACATACTGGGCAAAGATGCAAATCTCATCCTACAGACAGCAGCTGGCCTTCTCTTTGTTTGGTCACAATGCTCCCTCTGCTCTTTTGTCTGTTATAATCTTTCTGGTTTTTCCATCCCTTCTTATTCCACTGATACTCCCTATGAGGCACATTCATATGATAGATTTTGTACACATTCCAGAGCTGCTGGACTGCCAGGGCACTTGGGTGTGCCCTAGCAGGGCAGTGCCTGGCATGGGGCTGCCTGTTGGGGCCAGCCAGCCGTGTGGGTGTGGGCTGGGCTTGCTGCTGCAAGGCTCTGCCATGTGGAGCTGGGGGACTCTGCATGCTGGGTGTCTGTGTTAAGTCTAGAGATTTAGCTATTCTTACAGATACAAAGGAAATGAGCTGCTTAAAACTTGGATTTCTCATGGAAACGAAGTTTTGGTGGGTTTTATACAACAAACAAGAATTGCTGCTGCAGCCAACAGTGGGAGTACTTGCCCTCCCTGCCTTGCTTCCAGGCGTCTCAGAGGCTGCCCATTTCAGGAGTGTGTGGCACCATTGGATGCAGGCACTGTCCTCAGGCGCTGTCCCTGCGGATGGCTGCCAGCGTTCCCTTCCCTCCCGGGTAAGCTGGAAACCTCTCTGTCAGCGTGTGGGGCTGATGGGTGTGTGTGGACAGAGGGTGCCCCACGCCTCCTCTGCTGGGGGACAACGTGTCCCTGAACCAGCTGATGAAGGACAACTGGAAGGAAAACAAAAGTAGCTGATACTTTGGGATAAGGAGTTTCCTGAATTACCTTCTAGTGCTTGAAGCAATAGCAGTACCTGATGAAAGATGGTGCCCTGTATGAAGTCCCCCATCTGCCTCCTTTTCTCCCCCTCCCAGGGTACATACTTGGCACAAACTGAGGGAGAGCCCTCCTCATGAAGTGTAAAGGGGAAGCATAGAGGGCTGTGATGACATGGATTTCCTCTCACACACAGTTTTTGCCTTCTTCCTCTTCTTGATGCCAAGTCCCAAGAGAGAGTCTGAGACAGCAACAGCATCTTCTTTCTTCAAAGAAAGAGTAGGTCTCTTCAGCAGGATCTGAGCTACTGATCTGGTGTCACATCCTCCATAACCTTTTGTACATCTCCATTACTTCTTCCATTGCTTGCAACAATTTGGGTTGGTTGGGTTGGATTTTTTTAGCCCATAGCATCACATCTTTTTTGCAGAAACAGATTTTAGTCTGCATGTATGTGAGATGCAGTGCCAGTGTCCAAAAACTTTGGTCACTCCCCGTGTCCCAGGGACAGCACAGTCACTGCTAACACTTTGTGAAGAAAACAAATCTCTTGGGTGTAGGGATATTGCATACACACCACCCTCTCTCTCTGGGGCTGCTACAAATGTGCATTTCATCCCTCTGTGCTCCAGCTGTACAAAGGCTCTTATTTTGCTGTTTGGTGGGCATTTATGTATTACTGATTTTGGATAAGGAGGATATTTTTGAATGCAGCCTCTTGAGGTTTCCTGCAGTGTTAATCACAGTAAGTAATTAAACAGGCATATTTTCTGATTAACGTTTACCATTGCAATTAGCACAAGTCTATGCCCTTCGAGATGGATGCCTTGTGGCTAAGTTCAGCAGTATTGCACATCAAAAGGACCTTCTTCTCTTGGAATAATACAGTGATAAAAAATCCAAAGGCCTTTTAATTTAACTGAGTCTGATTTTACGGAAATTGGTATTGAGGGGCATCTGTTAATATCCTATCCTTTCACAATAAATAAAAAATATCCTTTCACAGAATGAAAAACATATGCTGGAAAAGCCAGTCTTTTTCCATCCATATGTCTCATTCAGAAATCTATTCCTGCTGCTGGAGATTTTCAGAGAAGGCTGATTCCCACTCCTGATCCTGAAGGTTGGCCTGATGGGGGCATCCCTCGGACTCTTGATGACTCCACTGAGGTTCTGCAAATGTAGAGGGGGCGTTTATTTACACCTCTTCATGGACAGAGGCTTAAGTCCATATTTAGACAGCATAATCTGTAGTTCTTAATAGCTTTGGCCACTCATTTAGACTTCTAAATATAACTGGTCAGTCTCAGTTTTAGATTCTCCTAACTGAAAGGTTCAACAAAAATCTTTGAAGTAACATGGAGATCTCCTCCTCTCTCATACTAACTGCAAGCATGGGAACCGTTGTTGATGGCACTGAACAGCCCTTGCCACATTTGCAGAGCAGTAAGCCTCTTCCTTCCCCTTGACTTGAAAAAAAGATTGGTTTGATTTGAGAAGTCTTGCCTCGTGCTGGTGTCTGTATTGCAGAGTGATGCAAACACAGCCTTCATATACAGTGATAGCACTGAGCTTTGGGAAAGCCCTCCAGGGGCAGCTTGTGTTCTACCTCAGATAAGGAGTCACTTCTGAAGCAAATCTCCTGGTCACCCTCACATACACATGTGGGATGGATGGCCTGTGCCTCACATAGCTCCAAGCACACAAGGTGGACTTCTTTCAGAGGAAAATGTGTTTGGGGAGCACACCCAGTGTGCCTGAGCACTAACAGGCAGTCCCTCCCTGCAACCAGGCTAGAACAAAAGCCCAGAAACACCAAATGTGTGGAAGTGGGCTCCTCAGAACCAGCTGGTTCATTTTACAGATCCACTTGCTCAAGTCAACGTAGCCCAAGTTGTCTGTAACACAATCATTGGATCATTTAAGATCGAGTCCAACTGTTAACCCAGCACTTCCAAGTCCATTACAAAACCATGTCCCTTAAGTGCCGCATCTACAAATAATCTGCAATAGCTTGGGCTCTTAACAGGTTCGCCTAGGTAAACCTTAACAGGTTTACTTAGACTCCTAAATATAGTTGGTGAGCCTTAGCTGCTCTTGTGGTTGAACAGCTCAACCACATTCCTGTTGGGTCCAGCTTCTGGATACTTGGCCCACATGCTCTGCTCACTGCAACCCATGCATTAGGAAAGGCTCTTGAGAAGCTGCCACAGCAAAAAAAAACAGCAGAGCATTATCTTTTGTGAGCAGTGGTATTTAACCCTTTGATGGCTGTTAAGAAAGAGAGTGTTTCTTTCAGGTCCTGGCCCACAGAGATACAACAGCTTTCATCGTGTATCTGCTTTTATTTTATGTGTACCAGAAAAAGCAGTACTCTTCAAAATGCAGCCTGCCTTTTAGGAAAAAACAGCTTTAGCAATTGCAAAGTGGCACTATTTGTTGAGGCGGCTATGTGGCACTGCTGGTAATCAACACAAGGACTGGATGATGTTTTAAATGTGCACTTCCCATAAGTCTCTCTGCAGCCTGGCTAAGATGATGACATTCCTGGCTTGTATTGCAAGTTATTCCTCCTATTTATCCTGTCAGTGTCATGGCCATGACAAACAGAAACTCTCCCACTGTGTGCTTACCAAATGCCTGATGTTTTTATGCAGAACAGTTGTTGTCCAAGGCTAAATCCAGGCAAAGCTTTGTATAGCAGAGGTCAAGTAACTAGAATAGAGGCTGAACCAGCTAGCTGTTAATGGGTTTAGTTTTGGTATTAATCATCTCTTCATCATTGGAAGCTCTGAACAGATGCCAGACTTGCTGAGACCAGGGGAACGAAGCCAAATGCCAAAACTCTCTAAACAATTTTTATCTGTTCTTACTTCTGCAGCTGTGGTACATGGCCAACACGTACTTCTGTCTAATCTCAGTTCTTCAAGGTTTTCAAATACGTAGTCAAATATTCTTCAGCCATCAGTGCCTTCCAATAAAATAGATCTTGACAAAACTCGTAACAGGTGGACTCAGGTCATGTACTACTTAGCAGGGTTTATCTGGCACTTAATTCATCTGACTTTCACATGAAGTTAAGTAAGCCAGGGTAGAATTTCTACCATCTGATGGGATTTAAGTACAAAAAAATCCACGTAATGCAGAACAGCAAAGCTGATGTGGATCTAAGCTCCACCAAAGTCATGGGCTGCTTTGCTTTTGGTTTCTAGTTCAGGTCCACTCCTAATTAAATAGTGGAAGAACTCTCTGCACAGCAAAATGATGAAAATTTGTCCCTACCTGCCCAGTGACATGGTCTGTGAGTTTCACTAGCATTTCTTTGCCCCTTTCTTGTTGGCAATGGGACAGATTCAGGGTAGGAGAAGAGTGGGCTTGATAATGTGTTTGAGATAGGTTGTGAAAACACAGAAATGAAGACAAGGGGGTGTTTATTAGTTAATTTACATGCCCCAAGCTTATGGATGTGACATTAATGACAGAGGTACTCTGAAGCACACTCTGGGATACTTTTAGTCATCTTCCTCTGGAGACTAGGGAGTGCAAAGAGATGGGCATCCTAGTTTAAAGTCATACACGGAAATCCACCTGATCTACAAGTCAGAGGTTCAAGTCCAAGCTAGTCACAAGGCTCTCCTTATACACACTGTCTTTGATACCTATGTCAGCATATGGTGACTACAGTTCCAGAGGTGTCCTTTTCTCCCCATTACCAAAAGCTGGGAGCTTAGAACTCTAACTAAAACACAGATCACCTGTTACTGGACATGCAAAGTTTGGGTGAGGATTCCCCCATGGAGTCAAAGACAGGGGACTGGCTCACAGTGGGCAGCCCTGTCTTTCTGCAGCCACACGTCACTTTATGACCAACCCTCAGTAAACAAACCTGCATGTGAATGTGCCGTTTCTGAAAGATCTCCTGGCCTTGCATAGCACTACTGTCTGTTCAGATACCACCAGTATTGACCATGAACTTCTCTTGGAAATGTAATCCAGGGATGGACTACCATGGCTTGAATTAGGGTGATCTATGTGCCATGCCTCTACCCGTTATTCCCCAATCAGCCAGGCATTTATATGTGCTTCCTAACTTCTTTTACTATTTCTGGATTCAGTTCAACATCATTACAACTGCCTCCTCTCCTGTGCCTAGTTCAACACTTAGCTGCCTTTATTTTATAGGCTCTCTATGCTGTACACATTTCAGCCTAGTTCCCCAGCTGTGTTTATAATAGATACTGGCCTCTTTCAAATATAACCAAGTGAGGGTTGACCATTTCTCTTATTTTTGATATTTCCAGATCAAGTCCAGGGTAAAATCCTATATTTTAGGCCTCAAGAAGCGTCCATGGACAATATATGGAATATGCATGAGTGGCGTCCTTTCCACCATTTCTGTTACAATGGTGATCTCCACCATCATGTACTGGAAAAGTGTGAAAAGATCCAAGCTCCACCCGCAGGGCAAAATCCGCAAAATTATACGGGGACCTCCAAGACGCACAGTGTGCTAAGCTGGAAAGTGAACTGGCCATTCATTTGTCCTTAATATGGCATATGTAGCTTATGTTATTGCTGATTTCTTTTCTTTCTACAAACAAAGCTCTTTAGCTCCACTTATCTCTCCTACCTCAAAGGGTTTTGTTATGTCTGTAAAAGAGTACTTGAAAACAGAATGCAGCACATATCTGCTAACTACTCATTTGTACACTGTCATTTTATAAACAGAAGTTTTTCCTAATCCTTTTTGATGCCATACTCAGTAAATGAGCCAATTATTGTCTTGCTCCATTCCTGCAAGTTAAACACTATGGTGACATGCAGGAATCTGTCCTAATGTGGTGGCAATACTTCTGTAAGCTTTTGTGTTCAAATCATCTACCTCACAGTACTATAATGTTTTGCCCAGTCTCAGGCCCTATCTAAATTCTCCACCCGTGGACTGGCTCTGTGACTCTCACATTTTTTTTGGAGACAACTTCCATCCATCAGTTCTGCTTGTAACATATTTTGGACAAATGAAATTTCTGGGTCACTGTCTGTCCCTTAGAGTAAGTCACGTGTTTTCTTTGTACTCCTTTACAGACTCTTCACAAAGGGCCTATGGCCGCCTTTTTGATGCAAACTAAAGATAACCCCATGAAAGCCTTAGGAGTGCTAGCTGGTGTCATGGGCATAATGGTGCTGATAACAATCATGATCTCTACTGCCATGTTCTGGCGCAACAAGCGGTCCAACAAAGTCATGCCGGTGAGAAGGATCATAAAAAAGAGACAGATGCCGCCATCCCGGACAGTCAGGATGGAGTGGCTGAAGTTCAAGAGGCCCAGCAACGCTGCAGAGAAGTTTATCATTGAGGAGGAGGTCAAGAGCCTACACAATGAGAACAGCAACAACAACATCCAGGTTGTCCCCGTGCCGCCGGCATCCCCCCTGCCCCCGCCACCCCCCGCCCTGGCTCCCAGGAGCGATGCCCCAGCATGGCGGGTGCCAACTGTGTCCGGCTCCCTCACTCCCAAGCATGCAATCAAGCCACCGAAGAAGAAAGGTCATGGCAGCACCCACAACGCCCTCGTGTCAGAGCTCAAAATGAGGTTTGAGCAAAGGAACGCAGCTTTCGGGGAGCCCCATATCTAGGTGCTCTCAGCAGCCCCTAGAGACTGCAGACTGTGACTGGGCATGGATGTTTTTATGTGCTGTCTCTTCCCCGTGTCTGTCAGCACCCCATGAACCAGAGCAGCTTCTCGCTGTGCTAGCCACCCCTCACCTTCTGCAAGTACCACGTGCTACAGTCACCCCACCCACAGAAGCGCTGCAGTCCGTGTCCAGGCATGACTTCGGCCATGTCCCGAGGGCCCTCCCTGCAGCTGTGTCTGACCACAGTGCTGAGTGCGCCAGCCACAGTCTCCCCAAGTGAACAGGGATTCGGGCTGCCCCTGGTTTGGAGCTCTCTACCCAGAGCTTAAGTTTTCAAACAAGATGCTCTGCAGCCAAGGCCCTAGGGGATGCTGCTTCTGACCTGGTCTGGCAGGTGGGTTTGAGGTGTCTGAAAATCCATCACTTCAAATCCCAGACCCAGTTTTGAAGACATTGGCCTGGCCGTGGCAGCAGCACTGAGTCGAGGTGCAGGTCTCCTACAGCAGTGACACTGCCCTGTCCCCAGAGCACAACGTGCTTTGCAACAGCTGGCGGAGCGATGTGCTCATGGCCTGAGTACCTTCATTCCCAAAAGGTAAGCTGGCAGGCTTGGAGAAGTTCTTCATTTTCCTGCAGCTTATGCTGGGTTTTGCCAGAGCACATTGACATGATGCTGCGCTTTGCTTCTGCCCTGGACTTGCTGCTGAGGAGGATGGGAGAGGCAATTCAGCCTTCCCTGGAGCAGGGGGCAAGATTTGAGCACAGAAGTTCAACAGCAGTGCTCACTCAGCACTGCCTCCTTCTGACACCGTGCCCCAAAAGAGCAGGAGCCCAGCAGCACAAGGACATGAATAAAAACCCAGGCAAGACAAGGTAAAACTGAGAGGCAAATGATAAGTGTAACATAGAGACAAGTGCTGGAACATTGCATATGTTGGTCAGGGAAGTGTCTGGAAAGATCATGTGGTGTTGCACACTGCTAGCAGAAAGTGTCAAGGAATATATTTCATCACCTCTCCTGGCTTGTTTTAGGAACTGGTGACTGCAAAAGGAGGTTTCCATAAAATATTCTGGTTTTTCTTATCAGTATTTTTGAGTGAGTTAAGCAACAGTTAATTTGGAGGGCAGCTGACAGGTTTTTTCCCTGTTACCTGACAGTAAAAAGGCACCAAGAGCAGAGCACTTTTTTCACTGGATCTACCCCATGGATTGCCCCTCATGTCTGTTTCTGAGGAGATGTTTTTCAGCTGGGCCTGGCTGTTTCCCACTCCCTGGGAAGAATGCAGCACCGACCGAGCTGGCTGGGGAGCAGCACCCTCTCTCTGAGCCCCAGCCCTGCAGAGAAGCTGTGCTGTCATGGTACCAGGAACATCAAGATGGGGAGCAAATGTGACAGGACACACCGTGTTAATTCAAGGGGTGCATGAGAGTTCTCCAGCTGTCCTTTCAGCTGAACCAGCAGACCTGGCCCTCAGGATCTCCTCTCACTCCAGTAGCTGAAATAATTCCCTTTCTTGCACCGGGACTTATCAGTTTAGGGGGATAGCTGGTTGAATAAAAAATTACCCACTTACAGGGAAAATCTTGTATTTTTTAACTTCAGTTCAATCTGCCTAGAAGCCAGAGGGCTCATGGCTCATGTCACCCATGAGCTGAGCCAGCAGCTGTAGCCAAGAGGTGCAGAGTCCCAGCTGGGGGCCATGGCAGGAGAGCTGTTTCCAGAGCCTCTCCTGTCACATCTCTCCTTTTCTCCACTGTTTTCTTGCTTATCCCTCCTCCTGGGGCACTGTGGCATGAGGCCCAGGCTCTCACCTGTCCAATCACCTCGTCCTTGTCCCCTGGCCATAAGCTGGCAGGAGGGAGGGGACGTGCAGCCCCTGACTCCACTCATGCTGCCCTGTGCAAGCACCTGCCTTCTGCTGGCTGAGTGTCCGCAGGTTCTGCAATGTTCCCCGAAGTTCGTGATTTATTCCCCATACCCCTGTCTTCCCAGTGTTGTGTTATTGCCAGTATTCAGTGTTCATTCTCTAATGAGGAAAGCCTATAAAGACCATTCAATTAAGTGAGATTTAACAGGAATTACAGGCTTATAGTCTTAGAGATTATATTTAAGAGGCAATAAAGATGTTTTATTACTATATTGTGAGACTCTTTCCCAGTTACTCTGTATTTCAACTTCAAGGAGTTTTTTTAATAAATAAATAAATAAAAATCTGCAAAAAGTGCTTCTGTGCGTTGTGTGCTTCTGCTGGCAACGATGCCTTGTCATTGCCTGTTACGTGACCAGACAGGCACAGGCAGCCAGGTGGCTTTTTAGGATGACCAAATGGACCCTTCTGCAGGCTGCAAGTCAGGAGAGGGGCTGTGTGGTTTTTGGACACCACCAGGCTGGAAGGAGAGGAGGTGAGAAGCGGGATGCCAGTGGCACAGGCCATGGGCAGGGTCACAGAGAGCCCCTGGCCAAGCTCCCGTTGTGCAGCCCACTGCAGCATGGCCCCGGGGACAGGACGGAGCAGGTTCAGTCTGATGCCAGTGTCCAGTGTCTGAGATTTGTTATGAACTTCCTCCATGTGGTCAGGGGATGTTTTATCTTTCCCTGGCTGTCTCCTCACAGTGATTCAGCAGCTCTCTGCAGTCTCTACAGTGTGCTGTTGTCCCTCCCTGTTGACTAGGGTGGAAGAAGGCTGGTCATTACTGACGGTGCTTTGTTTTTTACACCCCCTCACCCTCGGCCCCATACTGGCCTTCAAGCAGCATCAGCTCATGCTTCACTCTATATTAACTGTGTCTGTGGGTGGCTTTCCCAGGACAAGGTTTTCCTGCTTGGCCAGCTGCTTCTGCCCCTTTCTCACCACTCCAGACCCCCATGACCTGTGCTGTGGCTGCCCGGCCTCTTCCATCCCTGCAGCCAAACCCCACAGCTCCTTGGAATCCAAGTTTCTTTGCAATTTGTAACTTTAAAAGGCCAGAGATGAAGCAGAGGACCTCTGTGTATTCTGAAAATCTGTCGTGTTTATTGTTTTGACACTAAAAGACTGACAAGACTAGGAAGCCCTGTGAAGTATTAACAGCAAGAGTCAGCAGCGACAAAACAGAGCTCTGCTCAAAACCTGGGCAGTACGGTACAGCAGAAGGAGGTGCTGGGGAAGGAATCATAGGCCCTGACGAGAGACAGCATGGAAAACACACACCAAAACCCAAAATACAATTAGAAAGCCAAGCTACCACCAGCATGAAGCTCACAATAGGCTCTATCTCTGCTTACAGCTGGGGTGTCTACTCTAGATTTTTCTTTCTGAGACTATCTAAAACACATATAACAAGGGCTGTGGGTCTATGGGCCACATGCTTTGGTTGTGCTGGAAAGCATGAGGTCAAAAAAAGAAAAATAATAAGTCACATGTCCTCAGACCCCTGAGAATCACAGCATTGAGCTGCTCCACAAGCGGGAGGCAGTCACTTTTACCTGTGTCTTTGGGCTTTTCTGCCTCTAGCAAAGAGGCGAACTTTGGTTTCAAAGCAGCAGGATGGGCAGGCACCTGTCTGCATTTAGGGAATGTGCCTGGCTTGCATCTTCAGCTCCCAACCCCCTGCTCCACTATGTTCTCTGCCTCTGTCCACTTGTCCCACCAGCCTGCTTCAAGCACTTGCACTTTTCCTGTTTGTGGTACAACCAAAGCTGTGAATCTCTTAGGGCTACGTAAACCTCAAGGAGGAGTAAGAAAAAAAAAAAAGCAAAACAAACAAAAAAACCCACCCCCAAAACCAACACCTCTGGTCAAAATAATTTTTTCTCCAAGTAAAATAAAATCTCTCCATCATGTTGACCCAGTCCTCCCCACGACTTGCTGTTGCTGGGCTGTGACCACAGGCGTGCCCAGCTCCCCTGTCCGTTCCCTGGAGCTGGCACACAGGAGAAGCTGGCACCTGGCACTGGGCAGAGCTGCGGACACACGTAAATAGTTAAAGACACACCTGTGTGGGTGAGTGAGGGGACACCTCTGGCCTTTGGCCACAAGCATTAGTATTGGTTTGGGGGTTGTTTTTTTGTCAGCGCTGGTTTTCTTGGTGTGTCAGTGTGCGTTGCTCCATGACAGTGCTGCGGGGGCAGCCCGGGACTACGGAGGCGCAGCTCCACACCTGCGGCGGGACAGCCCAGGCACNCAGGCCCCTCCCCTCCCAGGGCTGCCGAAGCCTGCCGCAAACACCCCGAGTCCTCGCAGCACAGAGCCGCCCTGGCGCGCTCCTTCGGGAAAACCAGCACCCGCTGTGGCCCGAGGTGCCGTGTGGAAGGTGTCGCAGCTGCCGCGCCCTCAGGGCGGGCAGGGCCGGGCTAATAGAGGTCGGCGCTGTTCCTGTGGGGCGGCCGGGCCTTGCCGGGCTCCTCGCAGGCCGAGCGACCGCCGTCGGGGCGGCAGAGCCCGTCCTCACTGCCGGCGGGCAGGCTGTCCAGCGTGCTCTCCTTGCTGCCCGCGGCCTGCGCCGGGGCCCCGCGGCGGCGGCGCGGGCAGGCGCTGGGGCAGCGCGCCAGGCAG
>VWZT01015402.1:118585-130775 GCA_013397055.1 Pachycephala philippinensis
GCCCCCCCCGCCCCCGCCGCCGCCGCCGCAAACCACTCCAGGGTGATGCCGTAGACCGTCTGCTTGGCGATGCGCACTTCCACGTGAGCGCCCGGCTCCGCAGGGGCCATGGGCGCCCAGCCGCGGGGGGTGGTGGACGCCCACGGGGCCACCACGCGGAGGTTGATGGCCACCGAGGTGTTGCCCAGGAAGTTTGCGGCTGTGCAGGTGTAGTTGCCGGCGTCTGCTGGCCGTGCCGCCGGGATCAGCAGCTCCGAGCGGACGGTGTCCTCGCTGATGGGCTCCGTGGACACTGCGGGCAGAGGTGAGTGGGTCAGCAGCGAGCCGCCGTGCCCTGGGGCACCCCAAGGCCGGTGTGGGATGGGGCCCGCTCAGGACCCGCCCTGCCCGGGGAGAAAGTGAGAGGGGCACAGGAATGTGCCAGACCCCACAGAGATGACAGCAAAGTGTTGGCTGTCTGAAAGGCAATAAACGCATTGGGACACCGAAGCATGGGATGCATGGAGTGTGTCCGACCCGTGTCCCAGGACAAGCAGCTGGGGAAGCTGCTGTGGGCAGAGGGCGAGCTGCCCATCTGCCATCAGCATTCTTAGGTCAGGGCAAACCAGGAGAGGCATTGAGGAGGTACAGCTACATTTTGGGGACATGTTCCATCCTCTGTTAGGATTAAAAACGTCCATCTCAAGAGGCTTTGCCCAAAATAGGTGTATGAAGCCAGGAAGTGTTGAGCTAGAAGTGAAATGCAGTTTTAAGAACAGTATGAAACCCTGTCATCTACCCAAAGAGATGTGTGTGGCTGTGGTTGAGAAAAACCTGTATGTAATTAATCAGCATGTGCTTGTAGAAAAACACACAAGTGCCACTGCAGCGCTGCAACTCAAGCAAATATCAGCCCAGGATTAAGGGCTAATGCTATCCTGTTTAGCTAGCTGGCTTATTAGGAACACACAGAACCTGCGTGCTGGCTGCCTATATGCCTTACCTGATGAAAATAGCAACTCGTTCTGTTGAAGGCTCTTAGTAAAAATAAATGTGAGGGAGGACGGATTGCGAGGGAGAGGAGAAGGTCTCATATTACAAGGTCTTTGCTAAAGAGTATAAATAAGCGAGATTTCAGGAAAACAACCACCTCTGTTTCAGTTGGTGGAACATGAATGGACACACAGGAAACAGGGCTGCACAGTTTTGTGTTTTGTGTAGTATTTCTTGAGGGAATGCATGGGAATAGTATGGGAACATACAAGTCTGTGTGTATGTGTGTGGGCTCATACAAACATGCATACATGCAAATATAATTGTACAGTGTGCATATATATATATGTAGTATATCATATACAGTAAAATATGTAGTATATAACATATAGTAAATATACATGCATATTTAGATAACTATGTATTTATTAAATATGTACAACTAAATACAGGATTAGTAGTTCCTACATCGTGTCATGAGGAAAGAACTGCTACTTAAAATCCACAAGTAGCATAACTGTGTAAAAATGAGGCCATGCTCTTTTCATCTTTGACTGATATCCTGCTTGAAGCAGGTCTTTTTATGCTGGTCAGATGTGCTTAGATGCACAGGATGATTAAGGTCATTTGGATTATTGCAACCACAATAACTGTGGTGCTCTAAAGGGGCTGGGTTGCTGTGGTGACCGTGATGGCCTGCAGACCTACGTAAGTAGAATAGCACAGCATAAATTTTTAATTAAAAAAAAAAAAAGAAGAAGAAAAAAAAGCTTTGCTTACCATTAAATGCCCTTAAAAGTTTGAGTGCATAGGTCCACCAGACAGCCGGGGAAGGGCTGGCTTGCACAAAGCAGGTCAGGGTGATGTTTAACCCTGCTGGGACTGTCAGGTTGGTGTCAAGGGCTGAGGTCAGGGGCTTCGTGCAGCTGTTAAGCTCCACTTCATGAAAAAACTTCCCTGTCCTGAATTTCGGGCCTGAGCAAGTTAAATAGGAATTCATCAGAATAATAGGTGGGCCCACAGACTTGATAAACTGGACAAATCCCCGCAGGCGACAGTCACAAATCCAGGGGTTGTCATGGAGGGCCAGGACGGCATTGGAAGTAGCTTCTCCTGGCCCCTCCGTCCTCTGGCTTCTCTGGTAGACGGGCCAGTTGTAGAAGACATCCCTGGATATGATGGTAAGCTGATTTGAGGATAGATCTAAGTAGGTCAGGTTGGGCAGGTAGCGGAGTGCATGTTCTGGAAGGACATCCAGCCGGTTGTGCTTCAGATCCAGGATTTTCAGAGTCGGGGTGTCTTGAAATGCTGTCCATGGCACCGAACTTAATTTGTTCCCTTGCAAGCGCAGCTCTTTCAGAGCTGGCAGATATTCCAGGCTCTTGATGTGCATCACTGTGATGTTGTTAAAATTGAGCCAGAGATACTCCAAGGCACTAACGTTCTCAAAAGACCCACGAGGCAGTTCTGTTAGGTGAGAATTTTCTATTCTAATTTTCCGGATGTCCTGAGGGATGTTTGCAGGGATCTGCCTCAGCAGTGCAGACATGCAGAGCAAACTCCTAGGGAGGAAACCAGAAAATTTTCCAGGTCACACACCACATTTGAGGCCAATAAAGCAGTTCCCTATGCAGATCTACAAGCACTTGAATAATTATAAGTTATTGTATAAAGGGCATGCGTAAGCTGACCATCCATCCTTCCCTGGGGTGTACACCAATTTTGCCATAAAGAATACAATTAAGTCATAAAAATGGCTATGTATGTAACTACATATCTCAGGGAAATAAGAGGAATCTCATGCTATGCTCAAGACAGTACAATTCAAGTATTAGAGGTGGCACTCCATGCATCAGTCTGCTTGGTTTTGGTGCTCACATCATTGGCAAGTTCCTATTGGGGCTGTCTGAGCCTCTTCACTGGTGCTACAACAGGAGTAACAGTGTTCTTACCTTCCAAAGCTGTCCTGAGAACAAGAGCATCCTGTGATGCAAGATGAAACAGATGGATTTATCTCGTGGAAGGCCAGAAGAAGAAGAAAAATATGACAGACAGGGTCCATATTCTCCTTTAAGAAAGCACTGTGCAGGAGTTCGCACCAAACACGCCAACAGCCTCCAAGAAGCCAATCCTATTAGCGGTAATCTTCCTTGACGCAGAAATAAATCCTGCTGGGGACCCAACCCTAAGGAAGACATGTAGTGTGGTTCTCAGTCCGTGTCCAAGTGCTAAAAATCACCCCCGGGACGACTCTTGGCATTTCTCCTCCAGCTGAGGGGATTCTGACAGACATATTTATTTGGTTGGGATTATGAAGATGGAGCCAAAACCACTTCTTTTGCCAAGCCCTTGCAAGTAATTAACCAGGCCAATTTTTTTTTTCTTTTCTTTTTTTTTTTAATTACAAGGGGTCTGTCTCTATCTCCCATATTTTAATGGCATTTATCAAGGCAGAAAGCCACAGTAAGGGCCAGACTTCACAGCTGTAATTTGTCATGGTGCCCATTGCACAATCCATCCTTCCCCAAACCCCGCCCGCAGTGCTGTGCAGGGTGTGTTCTACTCATGGTGAGCACAAAACCTGCTCTCCAAAGTAGGATGTTAAGGCATGGAATAATAAGTATGGCACCTTTTTCTTCTGAAACAACTCCTCCTCCCCACAGGAGCTCGGTTCTTACACACTGGTGGTGAAAATAGCAACATAGCTGTGGCCAGTCCATGGGTTTCTCTGAGAAGAGTATCTTGGTAGTCAGCCTCTTCCATATAAATATAAAATTTCAGTGCTGTTCTCTGGCTTCCCTCATAGGACACGTGCCAGCTGCCTTTCAGTCATCTTGAAAAACTAAGCCGTTCTGAGAAGGGGTTTTGAGTAAACAAATTTACTGATCCCTTTTAATCCAAAATAGCAAGTTTCAGTTATGCTTCCCAAGGAGTTCTGCGTTCTCCTGGGGCCATCTAGTGTGGATGGGCTTCACTACAACCTGCACAGGAGCACGCCTGGAAGGGCTGCACCTTGCTGCCCGTGTGTGTGATGCTGGGTCACAAAGCAAGATTAGCCTGAACCTACTTAACTTCCAACCTATGGGACCAGGATAGAAAAATATTTGTGTTGTGGTGGCTTAGAGCTATATGTGGCTCTCAGGGTTGTGCTGCTGTCAGCCTACAGGAGACACAGGCTTGATTCTGCAGTGTTTAAATTGACAGGATCTTTTATTTCATGGCAGATCAGCAAAATGAACTGGTAGGGAAACTTCTGGGGACTGGTACAGTTCTCTGTTTCTGTCCCCCATGTACAAGGAGCAGGCCACAAGGAGTGCCTGTTGCTGGCAGTGCCTCACGTCTAACCACAGGAATATGGGATTTTTATAGTTTGGGGTTTTTAACTGAAATACTCCTTATTTGTCCATGGTTCAGTATTTGATTTTTCAACAGCTGCCCTACATTTAAACGTGTCAGTGAGCTGGGAGTGAAGGGGAAAGGCTGCTGGTCTGTAGCACAGCAGATGCAGCAGCTATAAATCCCCCAGCAGGGTGGTGGCTGCTGAGGAATTTCTTGGTGAGGCTGCTGCTGTTGCAGTGGGGGTGGCACTACTACAGCCGCTGTCACCTGTGGCACACACTCCTTGTGCACTTTCCACGTAGCCTGAGCAGCAGAGGGGACACCCATCAGCAGGGCTGGCTGAACTGGGGGTGTTGCAGGAGCAGCAGTGGCAGCTGCCATGGGAGGGTGTGTCCTTCCCCGTCCTCCATCAGCCACTGAAGCAGAGGGACTCAGGGACCCCCATGCCCCCCCAGAAAATGGCACAGTCACCAGTGCCTTTGGTCTTCTTCTGTGGTCTGCCGTGAAAATATTCCCTAATAAAACAATTACATATTATNTATAATAATATAATTTTACCCTTTACAATAAGCAATAACAGTAACAAACTATTTATGATGTAGTTAGTTAGAAAACTCCTGGGTGTTGGGAGCAAATGCTGGAGTTTGCCCATATGTGAGCTGCAGGACCTGGGAGAAGAAAGCTTTCAGCAGAGGCAGAAGAAAATCAGGGCCTTGATGTGTTTGGCTTTGGAGGTGATGGGACACCTCCCTGCGATGGGATAAACGGCTCAAGTCGCCCCAGATCCTTGGCTTGTTCAGTCGTGCTGGGCAGGTGGGAGCCACGAGGGATGGAGACACCCATCAGTGCCTGGGATTTGAGGCAGATGGGATAGAAAACTGCACACATGGCACCTGGGAGGCTCTGGGTTGGGGTCCTTTGGCTGTCCCAATGGCACCAGGAGGGACAGAAGGAGGAATTCACCTCTTTTAAGGCCCAAAACCTCCTTTGCTTGAAAGGAAGGGCCCTTCTTTGCCACCTTCACACCCCTCCTCCATGGCCCATAGGAAGGGTCTTAAAGTACATGGCAGCTAAGTCACATCTTCAAAAAAATTTTCCATGAAAAGTGAAGTGTTACTTATTTACAGGTTTATGTACAAACTACTGGAGTTTCTCTCCGTGTACATCTTCGGGCACAGAACAGGTGCACAATGCCCCATGTCTTTTAAATTAATTATTTGCTTAACGTAAAAAATAATAAAAAAGAATTGCAATTGTTTTACTTTTCCTACATGAGAATTCCTGCCAGTCCCACTTGTCTTCTGTAGGGCTGGAAAATGGCCTTTCAAAGAGTGGTGTTAGTCAGTACCATGGGCCAATGCTCTGGCTGTTTTATGGCTGATACTTATTTGCTGCTTGAGAGGCCATTTATCTAAATATATCCAAACTCCAAGTGTATGCAGAAGGTTCAGTATTAACCTGAGAGTTCAGTGGTGAATTACTTACCAAAGTCAGATGAATTAGGGTAGAGAGAAGGGGGAGGAGAAAGGGGGGAGGCGGAAGTAAGGGAAATAAATCCCCCAGTGTTTGCCACAGCCATTATGCTCGTGTTCCCTACTGCAGTGGGATTTTGCTGCCTTTTTAATTCAGCCCAGTTTATGCCTGCTTGTAAATTTAATGGGCGCTGTTGTGACAGCAGATGTCCACTCAGTTCAGCTGCTCTTCAACATCATGTGGCATCCTGGCTGAAGCCAAAATGCAGAACAAGCTGTCTAAAACTCAAGCTGTCAAAATAAATCTCCACAGAGACAGTGTCTGCTAGTCTATGGGAAGTGGAGTTTCAGAGACTGCACTGATTGCCAAAGCAAATGCCAAGAGATCACCCATTGTGTGCTCCCAGCTATGGCCAGAGTCAAACTCCATCTTGAAATGACATTTCTTCTTGTAAGAAATCAAGTCTGGGCTAATGCTCTTCAGTTAGTCCCTCTGCCACGGCTTTCAGTGTTAGAAATCACTGCTGGGCAGGACGTAAGTGTTGAAGGCTGCAGTTGGGTGTTTCAGACAGTGCATGTATCAAAGTGTTTAAAAAATGAGTTGATGTATTATGGTTTAGTGGGCATGGTGATATCAGTCCAAGCTTGTTAAAAGGGAGCGCAATAGCAGGTGTTCGCTTTGGTTCTTAGAGCACATCTTGAGAATTGACTTTAACCAAGAAAGAAATTGTTGGCAGGGATAAATATTCTCCTTACCCTGCTGAAACTAGGTGCCTAGCAGCCCTGCCATAACAACAAAACAGAAAATCCAGGGAGGTATTTATCTTTACATGTCTGATACCACTGAAAATCTGCCCCAGAGCCTTGAAGTCACATCAGCTTCCTTAATGGTTTGAAGTTTCACTCACAGTTTAGCAAGTACAGGGTTTCTCCTCTGACCAGCACCAGACAAGAGAGAGCTTGTACAGGTTTGTACCTATTGCCTACCCTGTATGAACCACCAGTGCAGTAGAGAAAGGCTTGTCTTGAACAGCAGCAGCTGAGATGATAAACTGTGATGCCTCATCTATGAGACAGTGAGAGCAGACACAGGAATGAGAAAAGAAAAATCCCAATCGATTTATTTATCAATTTATTCTATTTGGGATCACTATTCATTCAAAGTACAAAAAATACCCAGTAGAGTCTGTAAAATTGAACACATCCACAGTGAATGTCCCAGGATGATCCCTCCATCCTCCCCTCCTCGCAAGCAAAGAGTTCCAGTGCTGGCCCAGCTGGTGCCTTCTCCACAGCCAAAGGCAGGTGAGAGCTGCTCCTCACGGGGGTTCGGTGCAGCAAATGACCCAGCTCATGTCTTCAGTGAGCTGGAAAGTGAGTATCTCTGGTTCCCAGTCAGCTCCTGCAGACCTGACTTACAGCAAAGTCCTTGGGCAGTAGGTGCACTCCGTTCGCCGCAGGAAAACTTCAGGACAGCCTTGGTTTTTCAGGAGCTTACCCATCCAGGGCCATGGTATGCTGAGTTCTGCACAGCCCAGTGCTCCTGCTGCAGATGTGGGCAGGACCCAGGCTCACACACAGCAATCCTTGCAACTCAGCACAAAAACTGCTACTGGAAGGACAGTTTTTTCCTGACTCTAGTAATGAGGCTGGGACAAAGGAACTTTATAAATAAGGAATAGAGCTGTTACATACCACGTGTCTCATCGGTTAATTTGTTGCATTAAAATATATAATTTTACAAAACTTTATTTGTAAACCTAAAAATCTACATAGTCCAGTGACAGCAGTAGCATGAATTATGGGGGATAATTCAGGGATTGACAAATTCTCCCAATACAAGAGAAGTTCCTTATCATTAATGTAAGGAATACAGGGAGTCCTATCAGAATCTATTGTGATGTACCCCTGTTGCTGGTATTTATGTTGAGATCAAATGACTTGCTTTTTCCATCAGGCCAAGTAATCTGACATAATTGAAACCCTTCTGTACAAGGAGGACTTGCAAAACTCATGCAGAGCTCCATTCCAACCAGTGAATTTTGTTAACCCACACTGTATATACACATCCAGAATGTGAGTGGAAGTCCTTCCAATAAATGTACTAACACACATTTAAGACCAATTCAGCAAGCTTTATCCATTACCATTTCAACTTGGCTGGATCTTTCCCATTCAACATTTGGCAGAACATATATAATTTTCTTCATGAACAATATTTATTACAAAGAGAAAAATGTTATATACAGTACTACTACTTGAGGGCCTCAAGTGGAAAATTACACATCTGGGAATTACTTTGTGATAAGCACTCAGATCCAGATTCCAGTGAAGCTGCAGAACTTAAATGACTGATCAGTTCACCCTGACTATGAAAGTACATTTAGATTAGACAGGTTTTTTCAGGGTCCTTGAACTTGGAAAATGTTTGAAACCCAAAAGTCTGCACTGAGCCACTGCCACCACTGAGATCATAATCAGGAATGGCTGATGTGTGCATGGCCAGTGGTCTGACACCACATCACTTTCTGCTGCTCTGCACAGAGCAACTTCTTTCCATGACCAAGTCACAGGTGCCTGGCTGAGGATGTGGGTCTTCACCATCAGTTTTGCCAGGAGCACAGGCAGCAATGACAGGGCTGGTTTGGGAGATTTTTACAAAACTGTCTAATACAGGTTTTCCGTTATGATTACGAAGCATTACAACACCACACACAATGTGCGAAGTAGGCTATTGTATGATTTTTATCTATCACAGCTGGTATAAAACATATTCTACTAATTACAATACAGATACAAAATGCCAGCTAGGATTGATACTGAAATACCTTTGCTCTTGTTCACTAATATCTTAAGAATAGAGTTTAGGGCCAAAATGCAATCAGAAAATGCTCTCTATTGTGCATTCTTAGGAATGGATTGGGTTTTGGCTCTTGAATTCTATCTCCTTTGCACATTTCCCTGAATTCAGAGCATAGAGTTGTGATTATGTTGGATGTATTAGAAGGGGTTTCTGTACATCTATATTTAGTGATCTATTAAGCATCAAGCTGCATGTTTCATGCAAACATGGGGGATGTAAAAGGTGAGACTCTCAATCTTCACCTTCTCATATATTTGTATCAAAATTACTAAACACTTCCTGTTTGTCACCCAAAAAAAAGCATAAAAAGAGCTGAGAATAAAATACTTTGCATATTGCAGAGCAGGTCCTAAACAACACCAGGTAGAGCACACTCAGAAATGTTGCTTAATGTCCTCACACATAGTGTGCACACTTCATTTTACAGGAAAAAGAAACAAAAAGAAGTCCAGGAGAATGAGGCCATTATCACAGAAGCTTTTGACTGGGTACAAAGCAGCAAACCCCAAGCGGTGTGAGCAACAAGTTTCTGTAAAGCTTGGGCACCATCTACCCTCTTGCATCCTCTTCCAGAACACGTCAGAGACTGAAGTGTGGACAGGGTGGCCTGCAGTGGTGGAGCAGAGTCACAGATACAGCCACGTGCTTTCCACTGGGCGAGCTGACAGCCAGCCTAGGTACTGTCAGCAGAAGTATTCATTAGGCTGTCCCTCTATCTTTGGTATGGCTTCCGAGTCCACGCTGGAGCGGGCAGACAGCAGCCTGTTCGACTCATCGGGGGTGTGCCTGTTCAAGTACTCTCCTTCCACGCCTTTTGCCTTGGCCCCGGGAGACAGGCTTTCAAAGGTGACGTAGGATTCCTGAATTTCCTTGGGTTTTCGCACAAAGCATTTCTTGCAGCGCCGTTTCAGTGCTCCACAGCAGACCACCAGTGTCAGAGGAACAGCAATGACACAGGCCACGCTGATGACAACCACATTGATGAGCTTCTGCGTCCCTCCCGCGCTGAAAACTTCATCTGTGGAAAATATGATGCATTGCTCCTTCCTGGGGATCAGCCCTTTCACACAGACACACACGATGTATTTGGTCTTTGGCAGCAGCCCATAAACAGTGACCTTGGTCTTCCCCGGCTCCACGTTGATCCGTCGCATGTCCCTCTCCCCGAAGACGGCATAGAGGACACTGAATACCGTGGTGTTCTTTGCCATAGGTGCCTTCCAGGCCAGGGTGATGCTCTGGTCGGTGTCCCCTATCACTCTGACAGACCTCACCATCCTCTCTGGCTCCTGCTGGCCCATGGTGGGGCTCACCAGCAGGTTCTGGGGGTTGCTGTCCTGTGCCATGTCCGGGAGGAGGAGGCTGTCTCCGGTGCCCACTCCGGCCCCCAGTGTGGGCACAGTGGAGGCGCTGATGACGTACCTTGCCACCAGTTTGTCATTGTAGGCAGCTGCCTCCATCCCGCTCGCCTTCCCGTTCCATGCGCCTTTGGCATTAGAGGTAGGGTCATCCGTGCTTTCTGAGTCTGTGATGATGAGAGAGATGAAGGCCTCTGTTGCCCCCAGGAAATTCTTTGCTTTACAGATGTACTCTCCAGAGTCAAGGTAAGAGACTACAGGCAGGCCCAGGATAGACCAGCTCATCCCATCACTGGAAATCTCTTGGTGAACTGCAAGGCAGGAAAAATGTTAAATAAATAGGCAATAATAAATGGAATTAATTCCATGTTTTTAAAATATTAAGACTCCATCACCAAATATCTGCTCGATGAAGTATGTGATAAAGAATCATCATTTCTGCTTGCTACCAAGGACATTACAAAATCAAAAGTAAATCTAAGAAAAGGACAGTAACACTATAATTAGATTATGTCAGGATTTAAACTGCTTCAAAATGAATGTGAAACATTTGATGCTATTTCCTCCAAATTGATATACAGCTCGAAAACATCACAGGAAAGTTCCTTCCATTAAAAATAAAAGCTTGAAAACTCTTATGTAGGTACAATACTTAAAAGAGTGGAAGGAGGAGGCAGCAACATGATCTATATGAGCATTAGATGCAGAACTTGGAGGCAAAGAAAATACAAACAGTGGAGATTTTACTGTAATAAACACACACAGAACTAGCCTAGAGTATATGGAAAAACAGGTGTTTATCCTTACACAGGTATAATCACCACCAAATGATATGTACAGAGCTGAGTGTTGATTTTCTCATATGATTTACTTGGAGGCTAAAACTAGCTGTTTTTGGCCTTTTTCTATCGGTGCAGAGAAAAAAAAAGAGTTGAGATCTTGTGGAAGGGTAAAGCACCCTCTTCATTGTTTAACCAGCCTCCTTAGGATGGGCACGCACTGTCTCAGCCCTTTCCCACTGAAAGGTAAACCAGGGAGATGTCTGGAAGGCAAAGGTAAGAGGATGCAAACTTCACCCAAGCCCTCTTGGGGTCAGGATCCAGGCTTGGCTACCAGGGCCCCTTCCAGTGGCAGCAAAATACAAGGTAGCAGAAGTTACTTTTTCAGTTTAATTATTTACTGAATGAGTATATTAAGAAACATAAAGCTATGGGTCTGCCTATGGCAATCACCTGCACATACAGGCTAGGCTGTTTCTTACTCCTTTCTGTTCAGAACACCAACATTTCAAATAGTCACATTATAGCACTGGCACAGAAGCTGCCATTGCTGAGAAATAACCTATCTTTTCAGCCAACTTTTTATTGAAAGGTGCTAGCATCTGATTTAATGGGGCACAAAATACATCATTCTCAGTTGTAGCTCAAAGTAAACTCAACATAGGCTTTCAGGAAATCATCCCCTGTTTTATTTTATGTGGTGGCTCTCTTTCAAGTGTAGGAGGGATGTTTGCAGCATGATGAGTACACATTATCATTATGAGGAGCAGCTCTGCTACATCCTGCACATCGTGCACAACAGAGCAATGACTTGGGCAGATCCCAAAAAACGATATTTATTACAAATGGTTCTACTGCTGTGAAAGAAAATTGGTCTCTTCCCTGTTCTGTGCACCGAGGAGCCCTGTAACCCTTTGAAGATCAGACCCCATACTTAGCAATTTATCTGCTGAGTTTAGACCCTCTTTGACACTCAGGGCAGGACTAGGATACAGCAGTATTCAGGGCACACTGGAGGCAAGAAAGTTAAGGTCCTGACTGAAAACTTCTAGGACAAAAAGCCAAGGACAACTGTCTTCAGTAGAGCAAAGGTTTCTTCCCTAAATTCCCCGCACATTAAAGGGCCAACATTGCAATTACAGCTCCAAACATTCTTGTGAATGGAAATGAAAACGTGATCAGTCACGAAATCAGTGTCTGTTTAAAGACTTCCCCCACGGGAGGGGTGAGCACAGAAGAGGTGCTCATACCAGGTGGCCAGGGTTTCCCCGACAGGGGTTTTTCCCCAGGAGACCTTGTCAGTCTGTCAGAGGGAATGATTCCTTGGGGACATTCCCACCGACATGTTGTATCCTTCACCAGTTCAGTGGCTTTTTTGTCTGTCGTAGTTTGAAGAGGTTGAGCTGA
>VWZT01015406.1:0-10931 GCA_013397055.1 Pachycephala philippinensis
CAGCCAAGTCCCAGCCTCTCTCTCCCTTCCCCTTTCCCCAGAGATGCAGCTCCCAGCCCTGAGCTATGACAGTCACTATCAGCTGAGACCTCCAGCCAGGAAAGAGCTGGTCTGGAAGCAGGAAGAGGAGACGAAGTTTCACACTCACCTGATTCCTGAGGGGGAGGTGGTAAGAGAAGTGGATGAGAGAGCAGAGACTTGGGCTGCCTTTTATAGCAGTCCTGAACTGCTTCAGGCCCAGAGGCACTTTGGTGGAAATAATAATTTTCTCACCACCTCATGTCAAATGCAAACTATCTCAGCTAATGATAGGTCCGTGTCCTGTTTTCCTGCACTGCTGCCTTTTCATTTTCTAGTGCATTCCACGTGCTTTCTTCTATGCAAACTTCTGTAAGTGTCAAGATGAGAGGTTCAAGAACTTCAGGGCAGAAAGACGTCAGCACAGGCACAATGCTCAGATCAAGGGCTGGCAGCATCCCCTGTGGGCAGGTGATGTGAACCTGTGTCATGCCTGTAGATTTGTTTATGGCAAAGCTGTCAGGAAAGGGGCACCACTCCTGTGCTTCTCACTTGCATGCCCAAAGTCTCCATTGTTTGGGCACATGACAGAGCTTCAGTTTGCTATTTCCTTTCTTCCACTTTTTCTTTTGTTGTCTTTTTCTCCCCAGGCCAGTCTAGTGGGGACATGTTGCCCTCCTTTCTTCCACAGGAGAGGCTGGCGGACACCCTCTGCAGGATCTCCACTGCATCCTAGTGGCTGCCCCTGATACTCCTTGTAGGAATTATTCCAGTCTGCTCAGGGAAAAAGATAGAGGAAGAAGAGGGTGGGAGTCCCTTCAGTGGATTTTAGTTTGTGCCCTTTCCCTTGGAGCTGATGAAGACATCCCCTGCTACTCTACAGCCAATGGCAATCAGACCACTGATCCAAAATATGCTGGCAGCGGAGATAGAAAACAACAGTGCCTGGGAACAGTCCACAGGTTCATCTCTTCCTTCTCTGCTCCATTACCCAGTGTACATGGCCAGCACACAGGGACAGATATGTACCTCATACCGCCTTTAGCGCATGGCAGGGCCCAGCTGCCGTTGTTTTATTCAGTCTCAGATATTTCACAAGTTGGAATTGGTATCAAGCATGCTCAAGCTATGCAATGGAGTCCCTGTTGCTGTGAAACCAAGACCTCAAAAAGGCACTCTTGGCTTTGGTCATGTGTCCATCTTCCCTGCGTGAATGCCTTGTGGTTTAGAATGCCAAAATTCAGAGATGCTTTTCAGTTTTACTTGAAAATTTCTTCTTAGACCTTTGCCTTCAGTCTTGCACAATGATCTAATCCGTGTCATCCCCCAGGTATCCATGGTCTCCTGCGTGCAGAAAAGGAACGGTTCAAGGCACTGATAGCTAAATCGGCAGGAATAAACTTTTAAACACAATTTGAACATTAGAAAGCAGGCTTTCTTTATCTGCACAGGACATACAGAGGATATCTCCTCATTCTGTGTGTATCGTGAGGTATTACAACAAGGTATTTTTCCATCATAATCACTCATCTTCATTAAAATGTGCTTCTTATCTAATACAGAAAGATCACCTTCCTAGAACTAATTTGCATGCATCCACCTCCTACTGGAAGTCCTTTTATGATCCTGGAGAGTCATAAAAAGAGGTTTTTGAGGGCCATATTCACTGAATGCTTTGATATCAAATGTGACCTTTCCTTGAATTTTTTCTTTGGGCATGTGCTGTTGCTTCTTTGTTACATGACTTGCAAACAACCCATGACTTGCAAAAATCACTGTAGTCCTTTTTATCTGTTTCTCTACTGGTTCCAGCCATGTTTATCCTCCTATGTTCATTCCTTTACATCGTTTTTTCTTTTTTTTAGTTTTGCCATTTAATCTAAGCTCTATTCAGCAACTTCAGGAGAACTGAAAATTTCTATTCTATATGTTATTTATCAGGACTGCTGGGCTCAGAATAAAAACTTGGGTACAGAGTGTCCTCTGGAGCCTGTGATGTTCCACACATGCTCTTCCTGCCCTCACTTCAGGACAGAGACACAATCCTTCTCCATCTTACTGGCCCCTGTGCACATCTTCCTATGTCCAGAAACCAAGGCTTCACCTGCTCCTAGTGAGACCCAAGCACTGGTCTCAGCTGCCAGCACCCAAATCATCCCCAGTTCCTCTTCACTCTCTGTATGACCCCCACGGGCAGCCCCTCCATGTGGGTCCTTGTGCTGAGAAAGTCTTGGTGTTCTTGGTAGATCCTGTTTAATTACTAAAATACTGTGACAAGGTCCTCCCCAAGCATCCTGTTCTCCAGGGAGAAAAGGCCACACTCCTTCAGTCTTCCCTCATAGCACAGGTTCTCCAACTCTCTGCTTTTCTTTGACATACACAACAGCGTGAGAGGACCTGCTGGAAATCCAACACCTGGCGCTGCACAGACACCACAACAGTCCCATCCTGTCCCTAAGAATGTTGTCCAAATGCTCCTTGAGCTCTGACAGCCTTTGGGCTTGTGACCATTCCCTGGGGAGCCTGTTCAGTGCCTGACCACCCTCTGAGGGAAGTACCTTTTCCTAGTAGCCAACCTAGACCTCCCCTGACACAACTTCATGCCTTTCCCTTGAGTCCTGTCCCTGGTCACCAGAGAGATTAGTGTCTGCCCCTTCGCAAGTTGTAGATTGTGGTGAGGTCTCCCCTCAGCCTCCGCTTATCCAGACTGAACAAACCAAGTGACCTCAGTGACTCCTCATAAAGGTTCCCCTCCAGACCCTTCACCACCTTCATGTCCCTCCTTTGGATACTCTCCAGTAGCTTAATGTCTTTTTTTAAACTGTGATGCCCACAACTGCGTCCAGAACTCAGGGTGAGGCCACTCCAGTGCAGAGCAGAGCAGGAGAGTCCCCTCCCTTGCTCAGCTGGTGATGCTGGGCCTGATGCCCCCCAGGACACTGTTGGCCCTCCTGGCTGCCAGGGCACTGCTGACTCATATCCAGCTTGCCATCAACCAGGATCCCCAGGTCGCTTTTCTCAGCTCTGATCTCCAACCTCTCATTCCCGAGTCTGTCTGTACATCCAGGGTTGCCCCATCCCAGGTGCAGAACCTGGTACTTGCCCTTGTTGAACTTCATATGGATGGTGATTGCCCATCTCTAATTTGTTGAGGTCTCTTTGCAGAGCATCTCTGCCTTTGAGGGAGTTGACAGCTCCTCCCAGTTTTGTATCATCTGAGAACTTACTTAGTATTCGTTTGAGTCCTGCATCCAAGTTGTTCATGAAGATGTTGAAGAGGATTGACCCTAAAAGTCAGAAACCTCACTGGAGACCAGTTGCCCGTCTGATATCACCCCATCACTGTCACCCTTTGTGCCCGACCCTTGGGTCAGTTGCTCGCACATCACACCATGTATTTATCGAGTTGTGTCCTGGACATTTTGTCCAGAAGGATCCTGTGAGAGATGGTATCGAAAACTTCAGAGAAATGCAAAAAAGATTGCATCAATTGGCTACCCCTCATCAGCTAGGTGGGTTACCATGTTGTGAAAGGAAGGTAGGTTTGACAAGCAGGACTTTCCTCTCATGAACTCACACAGGTTGTGACAAATGACTGCCTTGTTATTCGGGTGTTTTTCAATACATCCTAGAATAATCTTACCCCTAATTTGACCAGGGATTTTACGACAAGCCTAGACCTTCATACGTGTGCTCACACATGTCTTCATGGAGCAAACAAAAATCTGTACATTCAAAAACGGTCAGAAAGTGTCATTAGCTGAGAACTCTGTTGTGGACATGCATCATGACCCCTTACAGCGTAGTCGTTGGGCATATGGGAGAGCAGCACAAGAGCGGTGCCCATTTCCTGAGAACTTTGCCACAAACAAGACTACAGGAATGACACAGGTAAACATCACCTGCCCACAGGGGATGCCAATAGCATTTAATCTGAGACTTCTGCCTCTGCTGACGTCTTTCTGCCCTGGAAATCATTGATGCTCTCATCACAGCACTTACAGAAGGAAACTTTCATATAGGAAAGCATGTGGAATTAGCCAGGAAATGAAAAGGTCGCAGTGCAGGAAACCAGGACACAGCCCCTGCCATTAGCTGGGATGGTTTGCATTTGACCTGAGCTGGTCAGAAAATTATTACTTGCACAAAGGTGCTACTAGGCCTGAGGCAGTTCAGGACTGCTATAAAAGGCAACTCAAGTCTTTCCTCTCTCATCCACTTCTCTCACCTCCTCCTCAGGAATCAGGTGAGTGGGAAGCCTCTTCTCCTCCTTCTGCTTCAAGACCAGCTCTTTCCTGGCTGTAAGTCTCAGCAGCTGTAGCCCAGGGCTGAGAGCTTCTTCTTTTGAGAGAGGGCAGAGGAGAGAATGTCTTGTGCAGAGAGAGGCTGGGACTTGGCTGAGGTGGCTCCTGGGCTTTGAGCTGGGCAGTGCAATGTGGGCCAGGAGGTGCCTTGGCTCCAGGGTGGTTGGGTGCAGTGCTGCTTCTCATGTGTCCCCTCTTTCTGCTTCTCCTGCCTTCCATCCCAGGTGCACCTGTGACCCCCAGCCATGTCCTGCTGCAAGCCCTGCGACCCTTGCTGCCAGCCCTGCGGCCCCTGCCCGCTGGCCAACAGCTGCAATGAGTGCTGTGTCAGGCAGTGCCAGAGCTCCACCGTGGCCATCCAGCCCTCTCCCGTGGTGGTGACCCTGCCCGGCCCCATCCTCAGCTCCTTCCCACAGAACACCGTGGTGGGATCCTCCACCTCCGCTGCTGTTGGCAGCATCCTCAGCTGTGACGGAGTGCCCATCAACTCTGGGGGCTTTGACATCTCCTGCATCACCAACTGCTATGGTGGCAACAGATGTCGTCCCTGCTAAATCTGCTGGCAACCTCCTTGGGCAAGAACCTCCAAGACCTCTGAACTTGGTTCTAGGCAGAGATAGAGCTTTGGGACATTGTATTTAGAGCTGCAGGCTCCTTTTTCTTTCTTCTACTCTCTTCCCTCTTTCTCTTTATTTGCTGCCTGTGCCTTGCCAGGCCAGTCTAGTGGGGGCCTGTTGCCCTCCCTCCCTCTTTCAGGCATGCCGGTGGACACTCTGCAGGTGCTCCATTGCATCGTAGTGGCTCCTCCTCGTGCCCTCTGTGAGCCATCTCCTTTTCCAGTTTACACTCAATAAAGTTGTTTTGCATCCAAGCCTTGGCCTCTAAGTCCTCCTTTTTTCCATGGCAACTCTTCCCGTCTGCTCAGGGTAAAAGTTGGAGGGGCAGAGCATGGAACTCCCTGTAGTGGATTTTACTTTGTGCCTTTTCCTTTGGAGCTGATGAAGAACATCCCTGGCTACCCTACAGCCAATGGCAAACAGGGAAATGATGGCTCCAAAGGGTTGCAGGAATGAGGAAGGGAAACAGCAATGTCTGGGAACAGTCCACAACCTCATCTCTTCCTTCTTCTCCCCTGCATTACCCGCTGTAGGGGCCATGAGCAGTACATGTGGTCAAAGGCAGATGAGATAGGTACCTCACAGAGTCCTTCAGCACCTGGCAGGACCCAGCTGCTGTGCAGACATGCAGGGATAAGGTGATGCAGAAGCTGGGATCAGCATCTGCCAATCAAGTGAGCAGACTGTGGAGTGGCACCATTGAGGCGAAGGAAACACTCAGGATTCTTAAATGCTCAAGGTCAAAAGGAATGGCAGAAGTCAGAGGGTTCATGAACAATTGGAAAGTTTTATTAGTAAATTACACACTTGGTGTGGATATTGGTATGTTACAGTAGTCCCAGACCTACCATATAAGCACATGGCAGTGTGTTTTGGGTTAAGGGGCTTGGTGAAAGGGAAGAGAGAAATTAAAGAGGGAGAGATGAATTAATGAGGGAAAGAGAGAAAGAAAGAGAGGAAAAGAGAGAGAAAAAGAGATCATCAGCCCTGGTTCCAGCTTCCNGAGAGAGAACCAGAGAGAAAAAGAAGTCCTGGTGCCAGCATCAATTCAGCAGGTGAGATACCAGTCCTGGTTCCAGCATCCATCCAGCTGTGCCAGTCCAATCCATGGGATGTCCAAAGTCCAGAGGGCACTGCCCTGAATTGGGGGGTTACCTTTTGATGGATACGTTTCTCTGCCCCAAAGACAGGTTTCTTGCTTTCTATGTAAATGAGTTCTCATGCACAGTCTGTTCTTTCAGACCTTTCTGGAAATGGGTCAGAGGCTTTCAGGGGTCCTTGGTGGCCTTGCACCCCCCCTACAGTCCATGCTCACTTTGTGGCCTCATTCCTGTCCTTGTGCTGTCCCATGTTGTGCTTCTCTCCAGGAACTGCAGCAAGGTTGTTTGTCCCAGAAAAGTGCTGTCCTACCTCGGTATGGCCCCTTCTCCAGCCACATCCTGTTTTTTCTCACAGCATCTTCAGGAACTCCTGAAGGCACAGCTGGGCTCAAAATAACAACTCAGGCACACAACACCCTATGGACCTTGTGAGGTTCCCCCATGCTCTTCCTGCCCAGAGTTCATGGCACAGACACCCTCGATGTCCATTTCACTCAGCACTGGTGTAGGAGCATACAAGATGAGGGACTCTTGTGTATGTCTCAAACACACAGCTTTATGGCTGTAGAGCCACCCAAGAGTTCTTGGTAAGAAGACACTGTGAGAACAAATGGGATGTGGCTGGAGAAGGGGCCATGTGGAGGTAGGGCAACACGTTTCTGGGACAAATGTCCTTGTTCTGGCTGGATACTCCATCAGCTGAATCAATGCTGGAGCCAGGACTGGTGATCTGTCTCCCTTTCTTTCTCTCATTTAATGTCTTTCTCATTTCTCTTTCACTCTACCCCATCTTGACAATCGTCTTAGTTTGAAAGACGTGTCTGCCAAGGAAGGCTGGAATCTTCTAGAAATGGAAAATATTACACCCTTCCCTCCAAATTATTATAACTTTGAAATTTTGGGGCTTTCAGGCAAAGATATAGGAAAAGAAATAACATTTCTTTACCAGTATAAATGTGTATAAAGAGACAAACAAACAGCACCGGCAGCAGCACCGAACGGAGCAGACCCCAGTCAGTGCCGGCCTCCCCCCGCAGGCGCTTTCCCCGCGGCGCAGTTCCGGGCACGGCCGGCAGGGGGCGCTGGGGGCTCCCGGCCGGGCAGGGGGCGCGATGGTTCCCGCGCCGGCAGGGGGCGCTGTGGCGCGGGCTCGGCCGCTCTCTCCCTCACGCGGCAATGGCGGCTCAGGCGGTGAGGGAGAGAGGAGGTGGCTCCCTTTGCAAAACTCACGGGGAGGAGCCGGTCTCAGCGCCGCTCCGTGGCAAAATGGACTGTAGCAGGAACCTTGGAGCAGCGGGCTGGAACAGCAGAGGTGAGCATACCCAGGGTGGCAAACAAAGCGTAGCAAAAAACCCCCGAAGCTGGGGCAGGAGTAGGGAGGGTCCGGGCGGACGTGGGGTGTCAAATTAAAGTGTAGCAAAAACACTCAAAGCCACAGCAGAAAACAGCGGGGGCTGGGCCACCTTTGGAGGAAAGAGAAGGTGGAGGGAGGGGGTTGTTTTGGGTTTCCCCTGGGTCTCACGTCTCCCACATGATGTCCTGGGGATGGCAGTGGCAGTGGGGCTCCCTCAAGCAGCTGGGAGAGGCTCCCTCTGAAGGGGGTCAGGGTCCTGGGCTTCCCCCGAGGCACTCAAGCAGATGGTGAAGGTGCCTCCCAGTGAGGTTGGGTGTTGAAAAGGTCCTAGTTCAATGGCCGCTCCTATAAGCAGAAACTCACCCATGTAAGGAGAAGCCGTAAAGGACAAAACTCCACGGCAGCAGTGAATTCTCCCTGCTTGCCCACATGATTGGGCATTGATAGGGTGGTAACAGACCTGGAGAAAAGACTCACTCACTCGCACTCCAGTTCTAATTCTCCTTTCTGGCTCCTGAAAGAGCTGAAGAGAGTTGTATCTTAGTTTATTACAGACAAATTGAGTGCCAATAGTGTGCCTTTAACTGCTGCTGTGCTAAATTCTGCAGCATTGGTAACTCAAATTCAGAGAGCCTCCCACTCGTGTACAGCAGCCCTGGATTTAAAAGATATGGGTTTTTATGATTCCGTGCCAGGAATATGACAAGACTAAATTTGCACTTGCCTGGAAGGGAGGACAATACACCTTTATCAGACTCTCACACGGGTATAAACATCCCCCCACAGGCAGTGCTTGCCAAAGTTTTACAGACAATCTCACTTCCTCTGGACATGTAATTATCTATATTCTAATTGCAGGAGACACCACCACCATCACCCCCTCTGAAAAAGTGGGCAAAGCAGCAACAGTAGTGTGGCGAACAGTTAATGAACTAGAAGTTGAGATTACGCCTGAGGAATGTCAAGACCAAACTGGCTCTGATGGACCAAAGAGATCTTTATTACTCAACTCAACTGCATTTAAAGAGACAGAACTGAGATACTCTGAGTGGGAAAAGGTACTTTTGTCATTACTCCAAGCTGTTATACACCTTGAGCAGCTAAGGGGTAACTTGTCTAGGCCAACTCTGCCAAGACACGTAGTGTTTAATCTTTCCAGAAACATTACTGGGAATCATGCCAGCACATCCCACTGAAGATTGAGTTAATCATTAAAGGACTGCTTATCATTTTTGTCAGAGAAATCATTGCCAGCAGGAACCAAATTTGGTTCACACATCAACAAGCTCGACCCACAGGATTGAAACCCTCACTTCTTTTGTTTATGCTAATCAGTATGGTAACCAAATGCATTCCGCACCACACACACTTCTCTCTTCTGGGTGCAATTTACTGTGGCAGCAATTACAAAGGAGGGTGACATTCAAAAGGTAACCCAGGACAATACAAGTAAATTTGAAAAGGAATTCCACTCCTAGCAACTACATAATAGTAGCAAGTATTTATTTTCATTTATGACCCCACTAACCGTAAACCCACAGCTTTTGTTGTAACAATGCACGGTGCTTCAGTATATATCATATACCCAATCATTGTGTCAGGATTAAATCCCAACGGAGATGCACTCTAGGCCCAGAGCACAGAGTATGGGCCCGATGGGATGGAAGTGTCTGTGAGAACCCCTTGTGATTTTGTATTTGTAGACAACATTATTGTACATACAAGTACCCTAATACTTGTGTTTGTAATTTTGTTGACATTATGGGATGTGATTTTAATTGTTCAGCTCCTCTTATATCTTACCAATTGTTATGATTTGATTATATACTGACTTAAGATTAGCAGCCTATTTCTACTGAATGAATCTCACTTGGATGTGAAAACTGCTATTGAAGGAAGCTCAGGAAAATGGACAGAAAACTTTGGTTACCATTCATCCTGATGTAGAAAAATCCACTGGGTGATGGAGCAACCAAAGAAAGACAAGGAACATCATTGTTGGTACATTTCATTTGGATGGTCACCAAGAGCAATTGAAATTCTTAATAAGACATTGCACCCTTCCTTCTGATTGTTAACCTTTTTGCCTTTTATTTTTGTAATCAAATTGTATCTTAAAATGTGGGGGAATTATAAAAAGATTACTCCCCAAACTCAGAGATAGCTTATATAGCTTTTCCCCTTTCTCTCTCTCTTCTTCTCCCTTTTCAGTCCAAGTCCAAACGGATGTTTGAGCCACAGGTGGTGCAGAAGCCCAGATGATAAAGTGTCTCAAACACCGATAGCCAGATAGCCGTGGAGCCAACCAAGGACTCTTGGTAAGAAGGCGCTCTGAGAAAGAACAGGCTGTGGCTGGACAAGGGGCCGTACAGAGGTAGGCAGCCCAGTTTTGGGACAAATATCCTTGTTCTATCTCCTGGAGACAAGCACAACACAGTACATTGCAAACACAGTAATGAGGTCACAAAGTGGGCATGGACTGTCCACCAAAGGTTGACCCAGCAGCAGTGGGCACTGGTTTGATCAAAGGCCTTATCCAGGAAGAGCTTGATGGACAGATTGACATTTATACGTGCGAGAAATGTTACGAATTTATAATAAAGCCATAAGATATTTGCACAAATTCAGCTGAAAGTCATTTACCACTGCATTAGCCTGAGTATGGCTGATAGCACACTTGTGAATTACCTCAGCCCTGCATGTCTGGATACCAGCTGGGTTCTGCCTGTGCTGAGGGAGTGTATCTCATCTACCTGTGCTCCTGTGTGCAGGCTATGGACTGTAGACCAGGTAATGGAGGGGAGGAGAAGGAAGATGTGAGGTTGTAGGCTGTCCCCAGACATTGTTGTTTCCCTTAACAACTGTTGCCAAACTTTGGAGCCATGGTCTTCCTGCTGACCTTTGGCTGTTGAGTAGCCAGGGATGTCTTTGTCAGCTTTGAGGGAGTCGAACCCTCTGCTTCCTTTACCTTTCTGCCTAAGCAATATGGAAGGTTTGCCGGAAAATGAAGGATGACTCAGAGGCCCAGGCTTGGATGCAAAAGTACTTTAATGAATGTAAGGTAGAAAAGGAGGTGGCTCACAGAGAGAACCAGGAGCAGTCACTAAGATGCAGTGGAGCTCCTGCAGGCTGTCCATCTGCCTGCCCTAAGAGGGAGGGCAACAGGTCTCCCAGGGCTGGCCTGGGGAGACACAGACAGCACAGAAAGAAGATGGAATAGTAGGAGAAAGAAACATCATCCTGAAGCTGTAAATACAATGTCCAGAAGCTCTATCTCCTGCCCAGAATCATGTTCTGCCAGAACCATGTTCTGAGGTCTTGGAGGTTCTTGTCTAAAGACGTTGCCAGCAGCTTTAGCAGGGACGACATCTGTTGCCACCATAGCAGCGGGTGATGCAGGAGAGGTCAAAGCCCCCAGAGTTGATGGGCACTCCGTCACAGCTGAGGATGCTGCCAACAGCAGCAGAGGTGGAGGATCCCACCACGGTGTTCTGTGGGAAGGAGCTGAGGATGGGGCCGGGCAGGGTCACCACCACAG
>VWZT01015407.1:0-128992 GCA_013397055.1 Pachycephala philippinensis
AATAAAATAAAATAAATCAAGGAAAAGGTGAACTGAAATATATACAAATATTCTGTGTTGGGTTTTTGTCTGGGTCTCTGAAAGCAGCAAGCTCCCAAGAAAGTAGCTGTGACTCATTGTTCTCACTGACCTCTTTCAGAGAAGTCATCCCTATATATTGGAGGCATTAGTATTTATAGTCAACACTCCTTCAGACAGGACTGGCTTGAGAGAATTTTATTATGAAAAGGCCATTCACAGTCTTTATGGGCCACAATCACAGTTACCACAATTTTTGACACACTTCACATTTAGTCTAAATTTCCAGTACAACCACTGGATGCCAAAGCTGCTGGATAACACAGATCAAGAAGGTTTTATAGGTTTTTTAACATTTCTTGTGTTTCACTGGAGTTATCTTTGGTCTCCATTTAGTTTGCAGGTTGCTTTGTGACAGACACCACCTCTCCAGAAAACCACAGGAAAATTCAGACTAAAAGGATCTGCAGGGATCCAGCCACCTGCTTGAACTAGGCTGAGCTCTAGGGTCAGCCAGACTGCTCAGGGCTTAATCCAGTCAGGTCCTGAAAAGCCCCAAGGATGTGAACTGCATAACTGTGCCTGTGACACTGACTGTGACTCAGAGAAAATGTTTTTCCTTGCAAGCAGTTTAAACCTTGCTTATTTCGGGGTGTGCCTGCTGTATCTTGTCCTCCCACCATGCACTGCTGTGGAGAGCCTGGCTCCCCCTACTCGATGACTTCTCCACAGATATCTGGGGTCTGCTCTTAGGTGCCCCCAAAGCTGACTCCAATCCAGGCCAAAAAAACCCCATCCCCCAGCCTTTCCTCATGAGGTGACTGCTCCTGTCCCTGACCACCTCAACGGCCTTTTGCTGAGCTTGCTCCAGTTGACTGATGTCTTTTTCTCTTCTTTTTTTTGGTTGACTGACCTGAAATTGAATGAAGACTTTTGATGTGACCTCAAGATTCCTGAGTGAAAGGGGCTCTGGTTATATGGGTGTGCCACTGTTGATACCACCCAGGGTGCCATGGCCCTTCTTTCCAACAGAGCATGCTGGGCTCACGTGCCACTCCCTGTCTGCCACAGCCCCCAGTTTCTTCAGCAGAGCTGCTGCCCAACTAGTCCACCCTCATCACACCTTGCTGACACTCATTCTTCCTTCCTAAGGGATGGACTTTGACAGTCAGTAATTTGTCTTCACTGAATTTCACAAGTTTCCTGTTGCCCTGTTCCTCCAGCCTGTCCAGGAACAGCCCTGCCTTGGAGCATATTGGCCGGTCCCCTCAGTGTGGTGCCATCTGCTCATCTGATGAGTGTGCAATTTGCATCCTCCAGGTGATTGACAAAGATACAAAGGTCGCAGGACAGACCCCCGTGATGCTCTGCTTCTCAGCAGCCTCCAGGAAGAATACATCCCATTAATTACCAACCTCTGGGCCCAGCCATCCCACCAGCCTCTAGGGTTTGGCAGTGACAGGGAAAATGTCTGATAAACAACAAATTAACACACTCCTGTTATCCATGTTAGGCCTTTTCAGGTGGAAAGATTTTTCCTAAGTGAGTTTTCTTGCCTGAGCAGCTGCACCTTCCAGATGTCACAAAAAGAGAAAAATCAAACTAAACAGACTTGTTTTTTTCACATGAGACTATTTATATTGTGCCAGGCCATATCAGTGTTCATGGCTCTAAAACAATAAAATACACATTCAGACAAAAAAGAGAGACAAGTGACCAATAATCCATGGGAGACCAGTATTACAAATCAGCAGTCATAAAAGACTACTGAGAAACAGAATAGAAAGAAAAGGCAGTCTGAACCCTATGGAGTAGTTGGGCTGTTTCTACTGCTGGTGTTTTAAATTGCCATTTTTCCACAGCAAATTAAAGGAAAAAGAAAATAGCTTTGTTTGCATCTGCAGCTCTCTGTGAAGTACAACAGCAGAATCAACAACAGCACGACAAGAATAACAGGTATGTTTGGCCAAAACGAATTCATCACAGAAAATGTCAGATCACTGGTTAAAGAGGTCAGTGAGTGCTTCAGTCAATTGCTGTTGAAACACATGGGTACCTCCTGGTTTCACAGCAGAGCAGTAGCTGCTTTCTGCTTCTGACAGCTTTTGAAAGGACTGTATAGTGATGATAGGCCTGCTCCCATGACAGTGCATACACATGGTTTGTATATTCCATAAATTTGTGCAAACTCTGTAAAGATAACTTGGGTAATGTGAGTTTCTCTGTGTCAGTGGTGATTAGGTACCATCAGGTATTCCAGTTCTCCAAGCTAACACCTACCACAGCTCTAGAGAATACTGCTGCTCATGTCCAGACCTTCCTTCAAAAAAAGCCTTTAGCTCCATGACCTTACCAGTCCCCAAGCTTCAGAAGAGAGTGCACCACACCAACATCCCCTTTTAAAGGTCCCTGTCAGCCTGTGGAGAACAAACCTGCCAAAATTGATACCTGGATACTGGACTAAAGCAGAGAAATGAACATCCATGCCCACATGTAGCTTCAATTCCTCTTAAAATAAGTATGTCAAATTTGGGGCTTTATAAATCAGTAGCTCTGGCTGTATATGTCAAAATTTCATGTCAAGCAGAGTTCTCATTCCAAATGCTCAGTTGCAAGGTTTTTCTTCTCTCAGTTAAAAGAGAAAACTGGCATCACAGTGCTGTAAGCATGATGAGTTCCTTGGAATAGGGTGGTCTCTCTCATCACTCAGCATCACTCTTGCTTTGTAACTTGTATATCCAAACATTTCCAATGACCTGCTCTGTTGCTATTATAATAAAACTCTGAAGTTCCTGATTTGGATTGGTTTATTTCAGTACCACTCAAGTTTTTCCTTTTCAGTGTAGAACCTGATTTAATCTGAACAACTGCCCTTTTAGTTGCAAAATTGATCAAGGAGTAATCCATCCACCCAAAAAAGTTCTTCAGGCAGGACAATTCTCTGTAATATTTCACCGCTCTGATTTTAGAAGCCTGAAGAATGCACTTGCCACCATATTGTATATTAAGCTCTTTTGAGATTAAACATACATTTTTCCTTTTGTGGTAAACAGCCTACTCTTATTTACACCCACATATAATGGTGAAACCAATGGGATCCAGTCTGGAACTGCTCTGTGGCTTTCCTTGGTGCCTGGAGAAGTTTCCTCCCACAGACTCAAGACATCCCAAGGGCCAAATTAATGAGCACAGCATCTCTGGCCTAATTCCTGTACACTGGAAATGTTGCTTCCCTGGAGCCAAAATATCAATTAACTGCTCTTCGCCCAGGCACCCCAGGTTTCTAAGACTCAGGAGAAAATGTCTATAAAGATAGGAGACATTCCTTCTGAAGCAGGCATTTCATATCTCCAACTGTACATCTGTGCTGCCATTACAAGCATCTGAGACTCAGGGAAAGCTAAAAACATGCTGTAGCCTAAATTAAAATAATCATCAAAAGCTATTACAGATAATGCAGTGCATAAGCAGTCAAACTACAGGTGGCCTTTGCATTTTTACCTTCAGAAGAATCAATCCAATTTTAACTGAAATATAGATACTACCATGAAGTTTTAGAATCATAGAGTTTGCAGAGTTGGAAGGTACCCCTCAGGATCATCAATTCCAACTTCTGCTCTAGCTGAACATGTCATAACGAAGATGGTTTTTACTTGCAAATTTGTCCTTTCTTCCTTCTTGTTTCCTAAAAATATTCTTTTTAATCTGTCAAGTGTACTGCATTTGCAGATCTATTAAACAGAAAAAACATCTGCGTCCTGTGATAGTATTTTCCCGTACCTTTAGACCAGCAGAAATCTGTCTGGTTTTCCTCTGCATTTGTATAATTTGTCATAATTATCCTGTATTACAGGATTACAAAGGGTTAAGAATGTCACTATCTATAGTGAAACTGCTTCCCACTGTCACACAGAGATTTTTTTGACATTATGTTTTTCAAGGTGTATGCTTTGTATGGAACTTTCCAACCTCCCTTCCACCCCCATTTGCATTTTTTCAATTTAAATGCGATTTTAGAGTGTTTTGTCTCCAGCTCTAATCTGTCTAGGTAGCACTGAGTTATTCTTCTGATTTCAATGCCTTTTGCATATTGTCACTCCTGTGGACACTATTTTGCTAGCAGAGTATTTCCCAAAGATCTGTATGTTCCAGCTCTGACTTAAGCTTATATAGATATATAGACACAGACATAGATAAAAATAAAAAAGGAAGCTTGGATGGCTTCTTCCTGCACCTTTTTTAAGTTAGCAGACTCCACAGTCTAGGACTATCTGTCATCTTCCACATGTCTTGAATGTAAAGTACTGCCATAACACATCTAATGCATCAGTTCAGACAGCAAAGAGGTTTTAAACTAACCAAGTGTGTTTGGAGCCTATGGAACTGTCATAGAAACTACAGGTGTCACTGCAGCTGTGTCACCTCAGCTCACAGTTACATAAGCAGGTGCTTAGACCCTGTGCCAGTGTGAATGTGTTTTGTATGAATTTCTGCTGCACCTTTCTGCCTTCTCCTCAGAAACTAGGTAAAGTTAACGCTTTTAGTTGACCATAGAAAACAGATTTTCCCCATGTTCTGCACAGGAGCTTGTAACAGGGCCCAACATCCTGCACAGAGGTTCACAGCAGGTAAGGCAGGCTGCAGGCAATGACACTGCCAATCCAGGCTCCTGAATCCATAGTGAGTCCATCTGCTCCAGGCCAAGCAGAGCTTTGTGCAGCATCAGCCCTTAACACCTTCAGGAGCTCCAGTTCTCAACTAACAGCTCCCTGAACAGCCTGATCACAGGGTATTGGGGTACCTTCTTGGGTTGTGAATATTTAAATGGGCTTCAGGAAAATGAAGAAAGTTGGGTTAATTCCCTGTTGGATAAGTATTTCCATTACTGTAGCTCTGTCAATGTAAATTAAATGTTCTCATTCTGATAGGCAGAGTGTGTCACTTAGAATTCATTATGAATATTTGATAAGGTGTTGTTTATTTGCGGCGAGTTGATTGGTTTTTTTCTCACCCAGAGATACAGCTTCAAGCAGTTAAATAACCAAGATACACTTACACATAAAAATATAAATATATTGTTGAGGTCATTCTGGGTTCTTAGGCCACAGAGCCAGATTCAAGTAACAGCAAAGCTCTTTGAGTGACAAGGAGGACACGTAGAGGGGGTTCTTGACAAAAAAATGTTTCAAAGTCTTTCACTCACCTTCTTTGTAAAGCCTGCATTTCTGGAGAAGTTCAGAAGTGCCTTTAACTAACAGGTGAAGAGCCTCCCAGCCAGAAGTGCAGTAGAAAGGCTCAACAAAAAAAGATTTTGTCTGAAAAGCTGAAAACTCTTTTCTGACTTTAACAGTCCTTGAGAGATCTCAATATACCAAAACTGGAGTAGAGCTGCAAACATTAATACCAAGTTTCCCTTATCACATAGTAGTTTCAGCTGAAGCACTTTTCTTTTTCAACCCAGCACCTGAGTGAATAAAGCAGAAGTGATAATGGATGACCTTCCAAACATTAAATATATTGGTCTGTAAATTTCCAAGAGGCAGATTCCTCTTGCAAAAATGGGTTTTATCTGTTTCTCAGGTTTTCTTTCTAAAACTCCACAGCCACTCACACAGAGCAGAATTAATTACGATGCATTGCTTTCACCTTTTTTATTACTGAACACCATGTTCAATTTGAGACATAAGTCTATCACTTCTGCAGAACTATCTCTGCTTGCTTCTAGTCAGAAGAGTGCTGAAAGGGAGGAAGTAAGGTAATTAAGACCATTCTCCTCACTCATAAGCAGAGCATGCACAACGTTCAACTAAATTTATATTAATATCACTGAGAATTGTAACTTCTTAGAACAATTTGAGAGCAAGTGTAAATTGAAATTGCTCATTTGAAGGTAATGCTTTAGCATAGGTATCTCCTTAGAAGTGAGAGTGATTTATTTCATCTGAAAATCTAAGCTGGAATCTGGAAAAATCAATGTTACTGTAAAAAGTCAGCTTATATAGAACCTGCTCAATAAATAAAATGTATTTGTTTTAGGACAAACAGACTTCCAAGTGCTTTTTAGAGAAATACTTAGTCTGCCCTGAGCAAAGCATCAAATTCTGAATATCAGGTGATCCACAGAGCTTACTGCAGTCTTCTCCCCACACAATGGACTTTTTGCTCAGCCTCCACTTGGAATGGAACCAAGTATCCTCCTGTCCTTGCCCAGCTCCAGCTCTTGTCCCTTGCCCAGCTCCAAGCCATTCTGCACTGCAGTGGTTTTCTCCAAGGAGCACCAGGGCAACACTGCAGAAGCACAGGGATCCCACTCGCCATTTGCCACACGGTGGGGCCCAGCTCTTGGCCACGCTGGGCATCAGCTGCCCTGGTCAAACACAAAAGTATGGTGTGCCACCAGAGGATATCAGTGAGCTTGTCCCCTTTTACTGCTGATGAAGAATACTCCCTTTTAAACTGTGGGAAAGCACAAAATGCGACCCAAATTTCCTTTCATAAATGCATTATTCATCCCACATGCATACCTTTCAGACTCCTGCTTATGAAGGGACAGACTGAGCAGGGGAGTTTGGAGTAGGTGAAGGGGAGGTCTTTTCCCACACAAACAAATCTGTGACCAAATGCAAAAATGTCACATGCAGCCATCCAAACACCAAGTGCACTCACCAACCTGCCCATTGGCACACAGCCACCACCTTTCCTGCCATCACCAGCTCCATGGGGCAGCACCTGGGAAGTCCTGCTTGGGTCAACCACCCTGGTGGTGGCTGCAGAAAGTGCCCATGCCCCTGATGGTGGATGATAAACTCTGACTCAGGACAACTTTGCTTTCCAGGCTCGGTGTCTGCTGCTTCTCTCCCTTGGGCATGTTGTGGTAGGTGACTGAAGGAATCTTCCCATTCTTGACCTACCATGACTTGGGCTTTTCTGATTGATCACTGGCCTGGCATCTGGTTGGGTATTTCCTCAACCAGCTTGTCATGATTTCATCTAGTCATCACTGGTCTCCAGCGGATCTTGTATCCATCTAGTGGTAGTTTGAAAAAAGGGCATTTAAGGTCAACAGTTCCCTTTTGAGTTATATTGGTTCCTTACAGCTCAACAGTTAGTCTTGTAGCTGTCTGCCAGGCCCTGGGTTTCAAGAGAAGGCTGAGTAGTCTTCTCCACACAGGCCAGCTTCTTTGCAACCATGTTCTGGAAGAAGATCAGTATTTGCATTTTCTTCCACGTTTTTGCATAAATCTGTTCCTTCCCATCTCTTGAACAAGACTACACAAAGGCCACATAAAATGAAAAGTGGCACTGAGAGAGATTGTTGCTTTCCATGGATTAATTCCCAGTCTGGCCAGCTGTACATGCACCTTACTGACTTCAGCTTACTAACCAAATACAGTAAGACATTCCATTATCAGACGCAAGTGAGGAAAAAAATGTGTAAAGAATCAGTGCCCAGTGTCTGGCCATTCTATTACCCTACCTCAGTAAGAACTGGAAACTTCTGAGAGAGAAATTGAAAGCAATAAAAGAAGGAATTGTATAGCACTATTTCGTGAACAGGGACCATCATTTTCCCAAAACAGACTTTTTCTCTAATAGGATCAAATATAGTGAATCAATACTTTAGCCCAGATGGGGTTCGTGGTTTCCAGAAGAACCTTTCTGGAGGAAGGTACACATCTCCTATAAATACAATTGATATTTTAAGGGACTATAGCTATAGAGAGCTATAGCTCTGTTTAATTTTGTTTTAATACTGTTACCATGGTTTGGAAGAGGGAGAAGAGGAAGAAGAAGGGGAAGAGGAAGAGGAAGGGGAAGGGAAGGCTTTCTGTCCTGACACACTTCAGCACAGACCAGGTGGGGCTGGAAAATGCTGCTGTATCCCTAGAAATATTGTATCTGTGGGCGCAAAAAACACAGGAGGTTAGTGAGCAATAAACAAAAGTATGTTTGTTATTAGTTTGTGTCCTTGCTTTTATTGAGTCTCATGTTTCTTTGCCAGAAAGAATATCATTAGCTTTCCTGCTTTACCTCCCAAATTTATTCAAGCTGTGCAAACTGGGGAGGTTATTCCTCAATTACACTTTCATGCATTTAGATAGAAAAACATATGTATACACAGACACACAGAGTGTGAGACAATTTTGATATGAATTATATGTGTAAATAATATATTAATAACTAATAAATAGTTTATTATACATTTGGGAGGTTTATATATAAGTCTATATGTACATCTAAAAACTTTTTTTTCTAGAAAGATGCATGGAATCAGCATTCAGGCTTGCCGCATATCTGAGTTTCACTATAATCCAGTAACCTGTTACTGAATTCCCTGTTTTCCCAGTTCAACTCACTCCTTCATTTTCCTTCACTTCCAATGCCGTGAACAAGGAAAACTACAGCAACCTCCCACCTAAAGCTTTTCTAGAGGTCTCCAGTGTAGTAACACAGTACAATAATACTCTTCAGTATTATCACTATGCAAGGCCCCTCCAGGTTTTGTTATCTGGAACTGGCGAAGATTTCCTGGCCAGAGAAAGAACAAATTCCTTAGAAGCCATCATTTTATGGACTCCTCACTACAAACAGTTAATTCAAAGAGCTTATTTAAACTGTTGTGTGTTATCTGTTCTTCTCCTCCTTATCCACCTGTTTTTCTGCTGACCACTCACATTCATCTTTGCAAACAAGGTTTTACGCAGGAACTTTTAAATTTGAGCCTCTATATAAATATGCCCTCAGAAATTCCTTCTCGGGATGTCACAGTTTTAATTGTATAAAATACATATATTTGAAAAAATAGACCTGAACTTTTTCAGTTTATTTAGCTCATTTTATTAACTGTGGAAAGCAGCAGTGTATCAGCCTCTGGCAAATAAAAAGGAGCAGATGTTGCACTGAGGAAGGGAGATTATTTTCCTTTTTATATTCAGCATCTGCTTTACTATCCTTTGACCTGTTGAAAGATTAAGCTCCAGTGAGACTGTTTGCACTTAGATCTTCCTGAAGCCTCCTCTTACCAGGAAGGATTCTATGACTATTAAGAAGGATTTGATGATCTACCCATTCAATATTAAAATCCTTTAGATAATTCTGCTGCTTCTTTGTTTCAAAAATAGCATGTTCCCTTCCTGTCACCTGGTCACTGCTTTGCATAGAATAAGCACTGCACTGAGCATTAAGACATTTTCCCTTTGTACAGCTTTTGCTTGTAAACTTGGGTCAATAATAAAAGCACTCATAAATATACAAGATGAAGTACAAAGACTAGATTATGTGTCTGTTACTACTGCGCAGTAAAAGTTTTTTGTCTTGAAAATGCTAATATTTGAATACTAATGGCAGACAAGTGACCTCCTGTGACCCTTCTGGTTGCATGCATCAGTTTTGTCCAGACTGTGCTTCGAATGCAAATGCTGGGAGATGTAATTATTGGTGGATGCAGATTTTGATGACTGAAATACAGACATACAGAAGATCTAGCTAAAGCCTTGGCCCAGAAAGCACATTAATGACATATTAAGCATAATCAAGCAAATAATTTGTTCAATGCATCCTATTTCTTTTTCCAGTATATGGAATATTGCTTTCCAATAAATATATAAAAAACAGAGTACAAAACTGTTCCTTACAGCTACTTCTCTGATACTATAAACAGACGAGCTGACAGTTTCTAGTCCAACAATTCCACAGAAACATCCTCTATGTCACACATTTCATCAGTTAAAAAGTATGGACTCTTTGGTACCATCTAGATGACTCTAGGTTATTGATGTGAAAGGAAGAGCAGAAGGGACACCATCCCCTCCAGTGCTGAATATCATCCATTTCCACAGAGCTGTACCAGCTTTACTGGGGTAACAGTTTATATCTGTGTGAGCACGAATATTCATGGAAGACTGCTACAAAACCTACATTACAGTGGAAATTTTATATTTTAATTTGAAGAAATTGGTAGTCTATTCCTCTTTCTGTCCCATAAGAAAACATGAACTTTACATACTTTGTAAAAACAATGACAACAAAGAAAAGAAAAGCAGACTCCATACTGAAGAACCTTGAACCTTGTCAGAAAAATTTGGGGGCTTTTTTATGATGAAAGGAAAATATATTGTCATGCTCTGACAGACCTCATTCATTATTTCTGTGGTGATTAACTCTTGAACTAATAGGGTCCTACTATTAGTAGGACCTATTCAAGAGAGCCTGAGCAGGCAGCTGAGTAAAGACAGACAGATCAGAGGAAGAGCAACGGGCAAAACATCTCTCTCAGGATCATCTTTGCACTACTCTCTTATTTTAGATATCTTTTGCTGATCCTTTCCAATTTACGGATAAACATCAGAAAATGTGTATTGTCAAAAGTATTTCTGCAATTCCACACCTGCCAGTTTGATGAGGTCCTTGGAAGAGGAGACAATACGGCGTGTTACTGCACTACCCAGATATGGGCTGGCAACTCCTATTCGCAGCCATTCAGCACCACCCTGAACAGCTCTGTGCATCAAAACAGGACTCAAGGCAATCACACGATGCAGCAATTGTTGGTAGGAATTCTCACTTTAATTACCATCCTAGTGGCCTTGCACAATTCACTTCCCTTTCGCTTGTTTGAAACAGGAGTCCTCACACAATTACTGTGTGACAATAATGATTATTAAAATGATGATAATAATAGTTATAATAATGATGATTACAATAATAATTTCATCTGGTCATTGCAAGGACTGAGTGTTCTCGTGTGGCTTGAACACGTTACACATCTCAAAGACAGAGGCTTTCCCAGCAGACTATTCTGTATTTAAAAAGTGTTTAAGTAGCATATGCTACCATAAGGTTTTAATACAGAAAAGCTGTAATTAGCAGCAAGATGTTTGTGCTGTTGGTATATCTAAAATTAAATTAGATATTTCTTTCATATTCACATATGTATGGACGTACTTCATTTCTTTGCATTTTTCAGGAGGACAACTATCACTTTTCCCTTAAAATATCACATTATTTCCTTAAGCTTTAATGTTTCAAAAATTTGTCCCCCTAAAATAACAAACAGAAGTGTCTTGAGTATCTTACAGTGTCAAAATAGTATCTAAGTTTTAAGTATTCAATAACTATGCCCCCCTCAAACAACAGTTGGAGGAACTTTCACTTAGATACCAAGAGAGGCTGAGCATGTAACTTTCATTAGACCAGAGATTCAATGATGAAAAAGTGTGTTAAAACAGTCAGATTATCTGACTGTGCATCTGAAACCTGAGAGCATCAGCACTGTAAAGGATTTTTCTCTCCTTTAAAAATGGGGAAAACTGCCTTGTGCATCATCAGTGATCATCAGAGAAATTAGATCAGAGCAACCAGCTTACTATAAATTATTACACTCTTGCTAACTGCAAAATAACTTTCTCCAGTAAAAAAGAGCTGCTGTGAGAAAACAGACCTGCTTGTGGAGAGTTGCTCCCTTGTCATTACACTCTTGGAGGGGTAGCATCATTCATTTTAAAAATATGTTTCAATTACCTTTTTCATAGGACTGCAGACAGAGTTGAGAAATTTATCCTGGAATTTAAGACCTCACAGAAATGTTTTTAAATACATGACAACAAAGATATATTGACGGCAAAAGAATTTTTGGAACAATTCTTGACACGTAGATGATATGAGCAAGCTAAAGATTCTGAATACATAGACTTCAGAAACTAGCCAAAACAAATTACTCCTGCTTAAACATCTGTAAAAGTTGAGCCTGGAGGACAGGGACTGCCTTCACAAGTGGGTTTAGTATCTGGTGTGCCTCTTGCCAATGAAGTTGTATTATACAGAGAAAATGTGGTTTTGTAAATAGGGAAGGAAACATTGTTAAATGCTTTTTTCTCCCTGGATTAATTATTTATGCTGTGCCACCTCACCTATAAATTTAACAAATGCATTACAGACTTTATGAAGATTGTACTGGTATGTCATCCATAAAAGAGGAAGGAAAGATTACTGCTAATCTCAGCAACAGATGTCAGAACTACAATTATAAACCCCTTGAAATACCACTCAATAAAAACTGTATGAAGAATTTTGCATGTTAACTGTTTCTAATATCAGTTTTAGAGCCTCTACCCAGCAGTTTTCTCACAGAGTGTGCTGAAACTCTTAGAAAGAACTTGCTTGGGATTATAGATCACACCAAGATCTCCCAACGCATCAGTTATCTTTAGCATATACAAGAAAAAATTAATTTGAATCATGTCAGTGACTAAATCCCTCTGGCTGCAACCACCGTCCATAAAGACAACAAGCAAGAAAGCATAGTCAAAGCCTGCATGATCCATAGTGGCCAGTGGGAATGATCCAACTGCAGTACAGATTCAGCAACTCATGTGACTGGTCATACTCTTTAACAGGCATGTTCAGAGACAAGACATTTAACTCCTACCAAAGTCTGCAGGATGAAAGCAACAACCATGCTTGGGTGCTTTCCAATATTAGTCTTAGGCACTCTGAAAGTCTTTGAAAATTTAGTCATCTCCAGCATAACTTTTGGTGAAAGTGTCTCTTTTCCAGCTTGATATCAGCTTACCAAAAAGAAAATAAGAGAGAATTTATACATACATATGTATGTGTGCATGTGTACACACAAATTTATGTATTTATAATTGGGAGTCACTCTGGTAATATGGAAAATAACAACTAAGTACAAAACTACAACTCCAAGACAGTTCTCCCCTTGGTTCGAGGAGAGAGGGATTGGGAGTGGGGATACAGCCAGAGAAGCATCAGCAATCTGGGAGCTCAGCTCCTTCATTAGATCCTCATCAGTCCTGTGCAGCTGCAGCACAGGGAGCAGAGTGGCTCTGCAGACAGAGCACAGCTGCAGGATGTTTCCCTGTCTGCCACATTCAAGCCCCATCAGCTGAAGCTGCTGTTACTAAGCCAGATGTGAAATATGGCAAATGCCTGACTGAGACAAGACCCACCCTTCTCCCACACCTATTCATGGGTCTGGTAGGCACCACAGTCTCTCACAGAGCTGACACACTGGGGCAGCAACCTCCCTGTCAGATTAAGAGTTTGAAACACGTATGCAAAATAGGCAATAATTTTGAATATCTTAGTGAGATTTCTGTTTCCTTTGATTGCTTCTAGGAGGACAAGGAGGCCATTCCCCAAGGTGGAGTTTGGCTGTGGGAGAGGAAACCAGCAACACAAACACCATATTCGTCCAGAAAAATATGACCTGCTGCAACACTCTTTCACACACCGAACCCCACCGTGAAGCCACCAACCTTTGGACCCTGAAGGGTGAGCGAAACCCTAGGAGAAGGGATAAAAAACAAGAGAGAGAGTGTTTGTGTGTCTCTCTCTCTGTGTGTGTGTGTGTGTGTGTGTAAAAAATAAATTAATTCTTGGCTTACTTTTATGTAGATCTCATTTTTCTTTGCCCACAGTCAGGATTTTGAGCATGGCAACACCAAAATGTGAGACATGCCACTCCAATACAGCCTTTACAGAACTATGCCAGGCTCCCAACACTTCCCAGGTTGAGTTCCTCCTGCTTGAATGCTAGGCAGAGAGATGGTGGGAATGATCTAGTGGTAGTAACCTTTCCACTGGAAAACATAAAGCAGGATGTCTTCCAGGCTTAGGTTATAGGCAGAAGCAGGATTTGAAACACCCCGCTCTTGTTCGTGTCTCTTTTTGGTGAGTATGAATACCCCTTTTCTACAAATACAAAATCTTATTTCCGGTTTTTATGTCCCTGACCATCTCCACTGTCTCCTCTTGAAGGGAATATTGTCAGAAGTCAACATTCATCTCTCATTTTACAGTTTTCTCTCCACCCAAAGATACGCTATGTAGGAAAGTCACTAGAGTTGCTGATTATGAGCTTTGCAGTTCCTGTCCATGTACAATCCCTTCCCTTAACTGGGTTCCTGTTCAGCACCGGACAGTTCTGGGCTTTTAAGAACTTCCTTTATTAATGTGGTATTATGTAATTTTCCTTCATACACTTAACTCTCTTGTAATTTTAAGATGAAGGCAGCAGAATTTTTTCTCCAAGCTAATGGTAAAGTAACTTTATTCATATGATCATTATTAAAATTTACAAGGGCACGATTTGTACAGGAAAAATAACCCTGTGTGTGTACAAAGACAATACAGAAAATTTGACAGAAATATATGAGAAAACATGAACAAGTCTAACTTCTCATCAAGATGCAATTATCTCCATGTCTTTCAAATAAAAATGAAAAATGTTGATAACATCGTATTTGGAGTAAGATCTTATTAGATTCTTGGCAAATCACATCCATCTAACTTAAGCCATTAATCAGAGCCCTGTCCTGTCTACTATCCAAAATACTGCATGTATCATATCCATATTCTGACTGCTGTCTATGTCATCAATGCAAATCATTTCCAAGTCCCAGTAACCAATAAGCTGATAAACTTACCAAGAAAAAGGGAAAACCAATGCAATGCATGAAATCTCTTGCTATAGAATTACGTGTACTGGAGGGCAGATTATACAGTTGAGATTCAAAGCCATGCCAAAATTTAGGATCCAAAAAACAAGTCTAGATAAAATCCTATCAGCCATCTTCAGGGTATTCCAAGGGAGTTCGGTACCTAAAACCCAGATCACCAGATAGCAATGCCGTTATTTATGGAAAACCAGATATAAAAGTTGGGATAGGCACAGAAAAGAGTGAAGATGAAATCCAGAAGTCTCCTGCTCTGATTCTTCATTGCTGGTTATCTTGCTCAAGACAGGGTTTGTCAGTTCCAGCTCCATGCTACACTAGTTTTTATCAATTTCTTACATTAAGATGAGCTATAAAACTAAGTCCTAGGAAAATTCCCTGTATGGTGCAAATCTAATTTTGTACACCACTTCTGCACAAGCCAGCAGCTTGGGGTGTACTGAGACATTATTCCTGTCTATTGCATAGACACCACAATGTTATCCTGCAGTTCTAGGTACTCTGACCCAACTCAAAATCAGCACTGGGAGAGAATTCTGGTGCAAAACAGAATTAACCTGGTTGAGAAAACAAGAAGAAGTCAATAACCTATCTTTAATTTCAGATTTTTTGGTGTAAACATCAAGCTAAGTTTGGCTGATAGAGCAAATTCACAAAATGCAAGACGTTCTAATGCAGCCTGATGGTTTTACACACACTTTGTTTGAAGAGGGCCCAAGCCACCAGAGAATGTGGCCCTGTAGTGCACTGTAGCAGTGTAAGAGGGAGGGAAGCATATGCAGGTAAATCCTTTGCTGTTTGTCTAAATTCAAGGAGATTTCCTTGGAATAAGCTTCATATCACACAAAGGGCAGAGACTTATTCCATTATAAAGCCAATGAAGTTTATTTTACCCTTGTACCGTATTGACTTGATAGTTCCCTGGTCAGATGTTCCGTGGTGCAAACAGCTCTGCTCCCAAGCAAGCTTTACCTTGGAGGCTCTGGAGCTACTGAAGTCAACAACATCCACTCACCACAGGGGCCAAGGACAGAGCCTGGAGTCCTTCACAGCCTGCAGGGTCTCCTTCTTTTGTACACAAAAAGCACCCAGCTCTGTTTGGATACCTGCCTGCAATAGCAGCCAGCTCATTTAAAGTAGTCTTTTAGGTTAATGTAACAAAATAGATCAACTTGACAGCGTGCTGCCAACAGATTGATTTTCTCTGCTACTCAAAATACAGGTCCCAAAACACAAAGCATTTGTAAATCAATTAATAAAATAATTGCTATGCAAGAACACTCTTAGAAGCAATAAGAGTACCAGACATGCAGACTGATCTTTCACATTACTAATCATTCACACAGTTGGTATTTAGAGGAAGGGAAAAACTCTAATTTCATCCTAACTTCCAATATCTTTCTAGAAGAAGGTTAAAGATTATTCTGGCTGTCATCTCTGGAGGCGTTCAAGGCCAGGCTGGATGGAGCTCTGAGCAACAGAACTGGTCTGGTGAAAGGCGCCCTTGCCCATGTCAGCGGGTTTGGGAAGAGAAGATCTTTGTCTTTAAGGTCCTTTCCAACTCAAACCATTCTATGATTCTAAAATAGAGAATTTTGGTCAATTAGGTTACATTTGTCACACAAACACATCAAGTCTTATCAGACTTTTTTCAAAACCTCTTTCAATCTTTTGAATTAAAACAGTTATCCTGGAAGAATTTAAACACTGGTTTGGCCTGGATTAATTCAAGTTCCTTATTTTTTTCTACCAGCAAGAAAAAGGCCCATTTGGTAGGAAAGCATAATTGAGCCAGTCTGAGTTCCTCACCAGGGATGTGTGTTCTCCATCAGTTGTATGGAGAACACAAAACTAAACTAACATTTGCTTTCACTTTGGGTTGGTTTGTCTTTAGTTAAAATGCCCAAGTTTTCCCAAGAATTTTGAAAAAAACCTTTTCTCCACAAAATAAGTGTTGGGAAAAGAGTGGATTTTTGTCTATTTTATTTCCATCATCATGTAAGGAACAGTAGCAGAAAATGCACAGCTTTCTTGATTTTACGCGACTTGAACTATAAACAAGGTTTTCCAGAATGCCAAGCACCTGCACAGCAACAGCTGTGATATACCCAAACCAGGAGTCATTTTCTGTGTACATGATGCTCAGCCTGGTGGAGAAGAGGGATGGAAACCAAATCCTTCAGTGGATACACTTCAGTATCCAGTGTCCTCCGCTGAGGGTATCAGATGGAGAAGAAATTTTGTCAGCCTGCCCCTACTAGAAAGCCCTGAAAAATGTCAAGTGAAAGCAGTCCCTCTGTCATCCCCACCCCATTTTGACACTTCTCTGAGTGCCAGAGTTATTTGACAGAACAGAGGGACAAGCCAACCTTGGGGAGGTTGAATGAAAATTAAAGATAATAAAAGCAACAGTATCAATAACTCCACACAAAGTAATTCAGACAAAAATATTCTGGTTTTCAGATCCAATCATTCAACATAAAAAATGTCAAAATTGAGATGATCTACATAGTCTCCAGGCAGGCTTCTGGGTCCCATAATTACGTGTTTAAGTAAAATGATAGAGCTCTCCTCAGCATGCCTGCTTTATTTGGTGAACAGGATGACAAAATCATTTTGAGGGTAGGAAATGTGCTACAGAAGCTTGGCTGGATGAAACTAAGCTGCAGATGTATTTTTCACATAGATAATATTTTTACCACAAAGTCTGTTGTGCAAAGTTTGTGTAGGAAAGATTTTATTTATCTTTAAAATAAGCAAAGTCAGACACAAGTACTCTATAAGCAGTCTAATTGATTACAGACAGAGGGATAAATTTCTTCTGAAGCAATCTATTCAAGACCAGACAAACCAAACCCCCAACTCTGCAGTTGGTTGTAAGTTCCTATAAATGTTTCTAGAAAAAGCAATGGTAAAAAACAGCTTGGAAGGCAGAGCAGTATCATTCTTCTTGCCAGAAGTTCTGTTCACTTGCTTTAAGTTTAAAAAAAAAAAAATTATTTGGTGCTTCAATATCCCTGTACACCTGTGTGCAATGATACCAATCAAAGTTCAGAACCACATCTAGGTCAGTGTTATTCTTACAAGTGATGGGAAAACTTCTACTGGAATCTGAAGAATAAGATCGAATCAAAACATTAAAAAACAATCCAGTTTAAGGAACACTTCAACTGCAATTTGTACTTTGCAATCTGAAGGACTAATATTCTTTTTTATAAAAGTAGGACATTCAGACAGAGCGGTGCACTTTGCACATGAACAGCCAATGCTTTTTCTGCAGAAAACAGGAACACGTTATTAAAGCAATATTTCAACTGACTAAAAGCACTGTTTGCATAAAATGTTCCTGTCACATTCTAAAGGTAATGAACAGAAACTTGACATCATTCCTGCAAGTTGTCCTCTACTGTCCAGGAGCTTAAGTGTAATTTATGACTTGGCTGTAGAAGTAATTTAACCCCAGATCCTTTTGACCACAAAGTGCAAGTGATATGGTGAAAGGAAAAGCAAAAGGAAAGGGAAAAGCAGGATCAACAGGAACATCAAAAACACAGGGATATCCATTCATATTGCCTCCACACATGTTGATTTTTTACAGAACGCCATTGTTTCATTTCTGGTACTTCGGTCTTCCAATTTTTTAATAAACGAAATATTTCCCTTGCTATTAAATCAAACTTCTGATTATGTAGGTGTTTTTTTTTAATTTTATATTCCTTTTAATTATAACAGCATGAAATTTCTTTTACCCTTCTCTTTGAGCACTCATTAATGAAGAACTGCCTCCTATAATTAAAACAGAATTATTCTGTGTTCTGAGACACACTGCAACCTCTCATTACTGTCTGAAGCATGTCAAAAATGTGCTTATATAAACAGCAAAGTTTTCTAAGGACACAGTTTTAGTGATATTTGTTCTATGCCTGTGTGTCATAAGAGAGGGTCAACAGTAAATTTTAAATGGTCTTGCAGCATTTCAAAGAACCACAGAATGGTTTGGGTTGGAAGGAACCTTAATGACCATCTAGTTTCATCCCACTTGCCGTGACCTGAGACACCTTCCATTAGACCAGATTGCTCAGAGCCCCATCCAGTCTGGCCTTAAACACTTCCAGGAATGTGGTATCCACAGTTTCTCTGGGCAACCTGTTTCAGTGTCTTACCACTCTCACAGTGTTTCATATCTTATCTAAACCCACCCTCTTTCAGTCAGTAGCCATTGTCCCTTGTATTTTATTTCAGTATGGCATTCTGTGTATTCCAAACTTCCAAAAGTGTAACAGTGTTCAGTTCTGGCTTTATGAAAACCTCATTCTTTACATGAGTTTTCTGTCATCTTTCTTCAAAGAAAGAGAAACAGTAAACCAGTTTAAAAAAAAATGCACATGACAGTCTTAACCAGCAGGTCTTTACATTCTTGGAATTCAAGGCAAACTGAAAGGAAAAAGGAAGCAAAAATAAATGACATCTTTTGCGCCAATCCAGCAAGATGTTTCAACACTTTGAGCTATACATTGGCTGCTCTCAGTTCAGCAAACAACCCCAGAGTATAGGCCTTCTCAGTATTAGGGGAGGCTTCAATGCTTCATTTCTGAGCTGCACTCCCCTCCAGCCTTTCTTCCATGAGAATGCAGCCACGGGCAGCACACACCCCCAATGGGAAAAGCTTCTCCCCTGCGATTGCCCATCAGTGCGTGCAAGTAACCAGCAACATCCCAGCATCAGCCCCACAATTGTTTACCACTGGGGAGAAAAGAAAATAGATTAGGCAGTGAAACATCTGAGACACTTGAATGTGAAGCTGTTGACTGAGGAAATAAGCAGAGAGAATTTTGCCACAATAGAGATTCTTTCATTCACACCAAGGAACTGAATGACTTGAGGCAGCTCTGTGAGGTCTGGGAGTCTTATTTCTGAGCTTGCAACTGGTACACAAACAGCATAAATGCACCTGTGGCAAGCTCTGACCTCTGCAAGGTGTGCAGGCTGCTGGCACACGTCACTTTGCAACTGTGGGGATGGCTAGGCCATCTGCCTGGGTCTATTCTCCTCCTGCAGTGCCACAGCTGCCTTCCCAGGTTGATGCATTCAGTTCCTCTGAGACTGTAAAAGCTGGTGTTGTCATGGAGCCAGCATTATCTCTCTGAATGTAATTGTTGTGGTTTAACCCCAGCTGGCAGCTAAATATCATGCAGCTGCTCATTCATTCTCCACCCCAGCCCTGGTGGCATGGGGAGGAGAATTGGAAACAGGTAGAAACCATGGGTCAGGGTAAGAGTGGTTTAGTGACTGAAATAAATGAAGAAGAAGAAAGAAGGAGAAGAAGGAGAAGGAAGGAGAAGAAAGTACAAGAAAGGAGAAGGAGAGTAATGAAAAGGGAGACTACAAAGAGAGAGAGAGGGATAAAACCTAAGACAGACAGGTGATCCCCAGCACAATCACTCAATATCCTGAGCAGAGATTGTCCCCTCCTGGTCAACTCCCCCTGTTCATACACTGAGCATGACACTTTCTGGTATGGAATATCCATGTGGCTAGTTGAGCTCAGCTGTCCCAACCATTCTCCATTCTGGCTTCCTGTGCACCTGCTCACCAGCAGAGCATGGGAATCTGGAAAGTCCTCGACTTGGGGTAAGCCCTGCTTAGCAACAATTAAACCATCGGTGTGTTATCAACATTATTCTCATACTAAATCCAAAACACAGCACTGTACCAGCTGCAAGGAAGAAAGCTAGCTCTATCCCAGCTGAAACCAGGATAACAATCTATCCAAAGCCTAGAGAAATCCTCAACTTTACACTGTAGGGAGGGATGAAAGCTCACTTAAACATAGGAAAATATTGATAAAACGAGATTTTGTTTAGAGTGTGACTAAAGGAACAGGTGAGGAGGGGAAGCACCACAGTGCTGCATGAGAACAGGCCCACAGCAGACATCCAGGCAGGAAACCAAAAGTGACTACAAGTCACTTACCTGTGTTAGGAAGTGCTGAAAACATCACCCTAGACCAGTGCAGGATTGTCCATATACTGCCTTTCAGAGCAAACAGGCATCATCAGCCCAAGGAGACAGTCCGATCTGGAACAGGATCTAACCAGCATTGCCTCCACCAGCATAGCGAGTTGAAAACAAAATATCCATGTTGAAATAATACCCACACCCAGCCCTCTCTTCTGCCCCAAAAGCCCAAGGCACTGGCTGCCAGTACAGCAAATGCACCAACTCACTGTCTTATTTGTTATTCTGGGGTAAGTAAATTTTCTTCTGAATCTGACCATTATTTCCGGGTTGATCTTTACAGGCCTTTAAGAGCAAGTGTAATAAAAACTGTTCTATTCTATGGAGACACAGGTACAAGCCCTTTGAAAGACATTTTCTGACCAAACTGGGAAGACAAAAGGTTCAAAAGATCTTGACAAGTTCAATTTCCTCTAAAAATTAAAACCTTAGTAACCTTTTGTTAACATTAAACAGCCAGTCACGTGAGGATCAATGGTGTACTGATGAAACTTTAGGACTGATTCCCTCAGTGTGTTTGAACACTTTTTTGGAGCAGGGAAGGAAGGCTTTATGATTTACTTTTTAAAGACTTTGATATAGAAGACTGGAGAGCTGCCTTTACAGCCTGGTAAGTCAGAGACACAACAGGGACTTTAATGCAAGCTTTCAAAGCCCCTTCACAATTTTGAGATGAAAGATAATTTCCATCTTTTATTCCAGATTCATTTTAGAGGAACAAGTGGGGGTTTTTGTTGTTGTTGTGAGGACAGAGGATCTGAGAGGGAAAAACCAGAACTTTATTCTTCAGTTGCCTTGTTGTCCTGCACGGCTCACAGACTTTAAAAACAAGCTACCTTCTGCTTTCTGGCCCCTGTAAAGGAGTTTGTGACTGTACTGAGAACATGGACTATGATTCTGTGTTAAGATGATCACAGTGCAATTCAGGGAAGCTCAGTTTGCTACAAGATTGCAATGACTTTCTTTTTAAGCCACAAAATTGGAGTCAGACACTCATCAGGAGATCTGAATGGAACTGGCTTTTCAGCCACTGTCCCACATCTCCGTTTTTCAGCAACAATAAAATAGCTACAAAAGAAAGGGAGTATAATGATGCTAATGATGGCCAAGATAGAAGAGCTTCAGGCAATGCACAACATCACAATATCCATTAGGATACGATACAGGAGTCACAAGGTAAGGCAGAAGTACTTCTGACAATGAACAGACAGAAAGTACAAAGTCCCACCTACTTGAAGTTAAACACAAGCATTTTTCACCCTCAAAAATAAAATAAAAAAATCCAATAAGATGGAAGGATGGAAGAGTTCCCACAGCAGGCCTAGGAGAGAGGGCTCGTTGGGTATTTTCAACATTACGTCAGAGTCTTGGGAAGCAGGGAAGACTGGGAAGGGGTAAAGTTTGCAGGCACAGACTGAGGTACCCAGAACAGAAATCACTTCTCAGAGACAGCTGAAAGACTCACAAAATTTAATACCCATGCAGAAGCAGCTCTTTCTATTTCCATTCCCAGTTCTCATCAGTGAGCTGAGTCCAGACCTCCTAAAGATGCTCAGCTCAGCCATCTCTGCAGCAGGGAATGAGGGCTTGCCTACCCAGGAAAGCCATTGTTACAGGGGAAGACAAACACCTCAGGTATGAAAGGGAAGTGCTTTAAGCAATCAGTGCCGAGCCCCCCTGCCCATGCTGCCCCGCCACTTTGGAGCACTAATGGCCCCTTTGTTGGATTTCATTGAAGAAAGTCAACTTATCAAAGGTTATTGACAAGAACTATTGCAGACCATTGCCATGCAGTCACATCCTTCCATAGCAACCAGACAATGACTTGCAGAAGGAAACCCTGTAGTCATGGCCTAGCATGGCAAAGTTTCTGCTTTCCAACTGTCATCAAGAAGGACATGGAAAAACAGTGCTTAAAACCACTATCTCTCAGTTTACTGGAAGCTGGAGTGCCACCTGATTTCTCTAAGAGATAACCCAGCTGCTGTCCCATGCTCTGACAGCATAAGGATTTTCATTTACAGTAAAAGAAAACAAGGATGAATTTTGAACCTTCGTTAGGATCAACCTTATATCATTATTTTCTTTCTGTTTATCCTCTTCAGGCATACCTACATGAGACTATCAGGATGTTTGGGCTTTTTAGGTTGGGGTTGGTTTTTCTAAAGTTTTGCAGTCTTTTCAGAGGAACTTTTGAAGTTGTCTGGACTGAAAATACCCTCAGGCTATAAGAATATCACTATTCTAAAATTCACTCTGGCTAAAAGGGCCTGAGCAGAAAACCATGCTTAACTGCCAACCCCAATGCAATTGAGACTAAAATAGATTGCAAGTATTTTGACAGAAGATTGCTGACCCTTGTTCTTAAATCTGAAAACTTGACAGACTACATGCTACAGAAAAACATCTTGGACGCTCTTGAAAAAGGAGAATTCTCCCAGCACGCTTTTAATGCCCAATAGTAGGTCCACAAGCTGCTTAAGGGTGATTCCTCAGACAAAAGAATGCTTTTAGCAAGAAACAGCATGGGAGAAATAGATGAAAAATGAAACTGAACAAACCAAGGATGCAGGGAAGAGTTACCCACTGAAATAAAGAAATTAGATTTCTTCTCCTGTCAAAAAATCTTTATAATCTGTTACTCCTTTGGAAAGTTACCAGTGTTTCAGCTTTGCAAAAGATAAACTTGTTCTATGCTCATTTGTTTTCCAGTTTCAAACTTAAAGGCAACTGAAAAGTTTCTTTTCAATACCATAGTGATTGCTTTACTTATGTAGTCAAATTGATGTTTGATCAACTTTCTGAGGAAAGATTAAACTGAGAAATGCAGGAGGATGCTAATTTGTTATGCTCTAAGAAAACATTTTTGATTTCACAGTAAAGAAAATTTAGAGGTTTCAAGCAACTGAGGTATCAGTGCTAGAAGTGAGATCAAGTCATATTAGTACCAGTATTATGTTTGTTTTTCAGAAACAAGAATACCCTGAGAGCTTCTTAGTTAAACACTTATACTCTAGTGCTTGTCTCCCACCACCTGGATCACTCAGACTTGTGGGTTTTCCTTGGCCATGACACACTTCTGAAGCACAATCCCTTCAGGAAAGGTTTTAACCGTGCAGAAGAACAGTTCACACAAAACGTTAAATATTTCACCAAGTTCTGGACATCTCAGAATGCAATTGCATACTCTGAGAAAAATATTCTGACTTTTTGGACTGACTGCTTGGTGAAGAATTCAGTACCACAGAACTGGAACTCAAGAACCAGCACACAGAGCAAGGCCAGCAAAACAAAGCACTTCGTATGAGGTCAAATAAAAGGTGTTATTCCACCAAAAATAGAAAATTCTGGGGAAAAGGATGAGGCTGGATGATAGAGAGCAAGCAATCAAGTTTTCCACACTGCCCTCTTCGATACCATCAAAGCCTGACTAGCAGGCTGCAGACTTCTCAGGCTGGAAAAGCTAGAGAATATTCAAAAAGAAAAACACCTAATGTCAGCATGGTATCAAGTAGAAACCACAAGGCAGCTGCTCTGGGGCAGCATCCCAGCTGTAAACAGGCTTGGAAAATTGAGCAAGGAAAATGTCTGCCATTAGCACCATTAGGATTCCAGGCTAAATGTGCATGTTCTTTTTGAAGCCCTGGGAAATGTCTCTGCAGTTTTTCCTCCCCACACAGCTAATCCACATGGCAAGGGCCCAGCAAGCCCCAAAAGTTGCAATAACATTAACTTCATGCCTTTGCTCTGAGCCAGTAGAGCAGAAAGCATTAGAGTAGGTGAACATTAGATGATAAAATAAAGGGAAGACTTAAAACAATAAGGCCGTGCCACTCTTCCCCAGAGGATTTTGCAGCAGGCTCCAGTTTATTGCAGACTTAATAGAAAATAACCTGAAAAGGCACACATGGCTCTTCTGCTTGAAATGGCTGCCCAGAGCAAACCCTGAGCCAAAGAAAATCACAGCCAAAATGTTAAGCCTTGATAAAACAATCCCATTTTAAATAGCAGTATATATTGTGTATTTAAAAGCATTATAAATACATGAAGCATTTAGTACAGCATTTTAACACAGATGACTTTGTATTATATTCATCTACCTGAAGTATTCAGGTGTGACAAAAATATATTGTGAATAACTAAATTTTAGGCATAGCTTTCAAGAAGTTTTATGAATCTATAAAATACCTTAGAAATTTTAAATTATATTTCCTTTACTGCTCTGAAACAGCAGCCATTTAAAAAGTTGCAGCCTTTTCCCACATCACACCTTAGAGTTTGGAACAGATTCTTGCATTCTTCCACTGGTGCCTGCATGATTCAGAGGCCAAACAGCTGAGGGTGCCTTTAAAAAACTATTTAGGACATAGAAGTCACGAACAAGAAGAAGAAAAAGGCGGAAAGTATTGCAAATAGCCTCTGAATTCCCTGTTACCCTCTTCTGATTTAGTCTTTTCACAGAGGGAAAAAGAAAGGGTCATCAGCTACAAGAGAAAATCACTGATCACAGCTAGATGCAAGTTCACTGTGCCATTTCTCTTGAGCCTGCTAGAGTTTGTTCCCTCATGACACTGAAATCTGAAGCCATTTACTCATGGATAATAAATTAGTAGATGGAGGGGTTTGGGGTTTTGAGGTGTTTTGGGGGCAAGGGCAGGTCCTCTCCAAGTTTTCTGAAAAATTATAGAGCCTAAAAACTCAGCAGTAATATAAAACTAAATAGCTGAATTTTATGGAATTTATTCCAGGCCCAAAATACTATCAAAACTTCTAGTAATTCCATGAAAAGAATTCATAAAAAGTACAAGAGAAATTGCCTACTCCTCATACAAGATAGGCACAGGGTATCTGCGATAAGGACCCCAAATACATCAACACAAAGAATTCCATATAGCATCTTCCAATTAATGCCTGGAAATTAAGATACTAAGGAGAAGTCATAAATCCCCTTTCCAGTTAAATTTCTAGCAAAATCCATTTTTCAGGCAAAAAGGAGATTCAGGGTAGTGAAACTGTCATAGGGCATCACCTTCTTTATGGGCTCTCCTGTATGAAACAAGTACAGAGAGGTACTGAATATTCCTCATTCTACCTCTTGCATTAAAAGTCCCATTTTCTCTGTCATTTTGAATGCCTTGGGATTAGTTATCCAAGCTTTCAGATATCCAAGATGTCCTTCACATACGGAAGCTCTAGCTCTCATATAAGAACACCCAAACAAAGGAGGTCTCAGAGTTCAGCGCTGGAGTTGAACCATGTGGATAAGTGATGGGGTGGGAAGCACACTCCAAGCACACACAACAACCACGACCTATGGCAAAGTCTCTCAGCTGCAAGACAAAGGAAATTGTCAAACCTACATATTTTCTCAACTCTTTTGTCTTATATGAGTGTAGCTTGCAATAGCCAGGGTGAAATTCAACAACCTCCTTACACATTTCATCCTACAGTATAGTGAACCTGCCTGCACGAGTAAGAAACTGACTTGTGAGGAAAGTTTACGTGCTTTCCAGATGCCAAGGAAACACAGGCATACAGGATTTTTCCAAGCTTCGGAAGAAGAAGAGAGTGAATACACAACTTGGGTACTAAAACATCTGCAGTGAACACCAAGCAAGTTTTTCTTGAAATACAAAATTGGCTGATTCATACCCAGCATAATGCAAAAATTCAAAACATTTTCACCTAATGCTAAAAGATAAAGCTGTCACTCCCATGAGGAAAAGGCACTATCAGTAGAGAAAATCCAGCATCTAGCCTTCATAAAGAGGAAAATAAAAATGTATATGTATATACTTACCTCATGGCCTCTGTTCTGCACCAGCAGACCTCAGTCTGTGCCTGCAAATTGCAGAATAGATGTCATCAGGCTCTTTGGTAAAAAAAAGCTGATGTGAAGAAATCATCTCACATGACTGATGGCACTTACTCCAATGATGGTACCATTTTCCAGCAGGTTTTTGCAGGCCAGTCACTACAAAATGTACATCTGGTTATATTTGTTCATCTCCAGGCTCATGCTCTTCAGTTTTTTCCCCCTTTGCTCTCCTGTTTTAGTTCCAACAAGATGCTATTTGCAAGCCTTGATTTCAACGGGTTGGTGTCACCCCTTTTGGCAAGATATTTGCTGAGATGACATAATCTCTTCCTACTTGAGCAGGCTATTTACTCACAGCTTTAAACATATTGGTTTCTCCTTCCTGTTAACCTCATTTTGTTCAGGGACTGAAGTACTGTGATTCAGTAATCTCAAACTCAAGCTTACATTTCCCTCAATGATTCTTCTCTAAAAATATAGTTCAGAATCTGTATGTTTGGTTTACTGTGTTCCGTCACATAAAGATAAGTTTACCTGCATTATCATCTAATAATTTAGTTACGCTGAAGTTTATAATTTGCAGTCAGGGCTTCAAAAGCTTCTGTGTCTGTAACTATCAGAGTTTCTAGCTCCTGAATTCTACCACAATAAAAGCACATGCATTTTATGACAAGACAATATCTCTTGAACTTATCTTGACTTGCATCATAAGTACCCTGAAAATTACTATACCTTCCAACACTTCCCCACCCTTGAATATCTATCCAGCAGTCAAAAACTCTGTGGTAGCAGTTTTTTTGTGAAATCTTCCTAAGAGCTGTTGACATGATGTCAAAATAAAATGTTTGCAAGCTTTGCAGATAGGCAGCTGAGATGACAGCCAGACATCAGGCAGAACCACCTTGATGGAGGGGAGAAACAAGCCCTAATGAGAATGGCTGCATGGATTCAGAGTTGGGTAGCTCCCCCATCACTTAATTTTGATGAACTAACCCTTCAGCAGAACAGCAAAATTAATTGTATTTCTAATTCCTCTCAGAATGCTAACAAAAAAAAAATTATAAACACCACTGAAATATTAACTACTGTCAAATTTCCTCACCAGCCATTCATTCTTATGCAAGAGATGCTCACAAGCGTAACTCCCTGTGGTCATTGGGCTTGCAGAACTCTGAATGCTTCAGTTGGTATGAAAAACATTTAGAAGCTTTTTCTGCTTAATAATGAAATAAAGGTCTGAAAAGCCACTGAGTTTGACTTCCTTTAACTTAGAACCCCACAATGTAATTTAGAATTACATTTTAAATTCCACTTCTTTGTCTATAAAAGTATTATCTTTGCAATATTTCATGAAATCTGTTAATAGTTCAGAACATACAGAGGTATTACTGGTATATTCAAATATTATAGTGACGTGATATTAATTCTTCTCATTTCAGTCTTAAAATTACTAAAGACAAACATATTTCATATGAAATAGCACCTTGTCTTTTCTAAATTAGAGCACCCTTTCCCATATTGCCGTGAAACATTTCAAGGATGAAAATGATCCACTCAAAAGCCTGAAGCACTCACCTTGGAAGTGGCAGATTTGTGTTCACGTACCTCTTGTAGTGTGTGGGACTGTTGCAGAAGAGACTGAGAGGCTCATTGCAGAGTATTCAGGAGTTTTGTGGTTGGCACATTTCAAAAGGAGGCAGATCTGAAATCAGTTCCTTTCTCAGAATCAAGCAGAACAGAGAAAGATTTCCCTTCACTTCAAGAAGAACCTAATCCACTGGTTTGGGGATCTAAAGGACATGTGCATGAAGTCTTGCAGTCCCAGAAAGTACATTCCAGGACCACTTTTTTGTAAGTGGAAAAGAACATTCGCTTTCACATGAGATTGGGCTCCACAAGCAAGGCAGACCTGGTCTGACAATCCCACTGGCTGTCCCTCAGCTGTGGTCTGCAGTCACAGCACAAATGCAACAGCAGCATCTAAATGTTGGCCAGGAGGCCCCTGGTATTACAGCTACATCTGTGAGACCCCTCTTGGCCTTGAGCAATGTTCACTTATGAGGTGAAGGTATGGGGAGGAAAAATGCAACAGCGCTGTAAAGGCAAGGACAAAACTTCTCAGTTCTCTGCAGAGAAGCTCTGATTTGCTCCACAAGTAATTTCTGCAGATAATTAAACAACACAAGTAGGGTCCAAGCCTGGGAAACCAGTCAGCCGAGCTGGTTATCAGGGAGCTGCTGCACAAGTTGTGCTCCTGTTGCCTGAACAAGCTCCTGAGAAGGTCCCCATGATTAAAACATTAACCAGGACTGTGAGAAATAGTTTTACATACCTGATCTAAAAGAAGACCTTTAACAGAGATACCCACACCCCAAGCAAGCTCTGGGTTAGCAGCTCCATCATTTTCCTAGGAAGGGCTCATTCCTGTGAAGAATGAGAACAGGTTTCATTTCTAGAGAATAAAGATGTTTTTTCACACAACAGTAAAAGCAGCTAATGAAGTGGAATGGTGTGTATGTATATGTAGGTGTGCATGGTGTAGAGTCATTCTGGCAGCACACAGATTATATCTAATTTTTTATTAAGAACACTGGAAACAGCCTAAAACAGGTGTTAAAAATGCATATTAATGTAAACATATTAAGATAATTACAGGTGCAATGATAAACTTACCTATCTTATTAGATTTAGGGACACTTTAGAATAATCTTAAAATTAGCCTGAAATCCTGTTTAATTCAGAATTAATAGTTTATCCATAAATTGCTTATCTGACAAATCATTGAATATTGTATATAAGCAACTTTAGAGCCTAAGTACCATTGATTTCCAAAAGAACTTCACATTTCTTTTTAGGATCTAGAGAGTAAGTCCTGCAAGGAGCAGCTGAGGGAACTGGGGTTGTTTAGCCTGGAGAAGAGAAGGCTTAGGGAGACCTTATCAGTCTCTACCACTACCTGAAAGGAGGTTATAGCAAGGTGAGGGCTGGCCTTTTCTCCCAGAAAACCAGCAAGAGGATGAGAGAACACAGCTTCAAGTTGCACCAGGGGAGGTTGAGGTTGGAAATCAGGAAGAATTTACTCACAGAAAGGGTTGTTAAGGATTGGAATGGAATGCCCAGAGAGGTGGTGGAGTCACCATCCCCGGAAGTGTTCAAGAAATAATTGGAGGTGACACTTAGTGCCATGGTTTAGTTGACAAGGTGGTGTTTGGTAAAAGGCTGGACTTGATGATCTTGGAGGTCCTTTCCAACCCTAATGATTCTATCATTCTAGTACCTAAGCCACTAGAGAAGTAAATTTAGATCCAAAAATCACTTAGGCTTTTTTTGAAAACAAAACCTATTCATCGTAACTCACACATTTGTGATTAAATGATTATGCACTTTTCTAATCCCAAAGCTGTTGCAATATGCCAGGAAAATACAGTGATGCTTCTATACAATACATAGGCATTATAGCTTATTCTGTTAACAAAATAATGTTTATTTTGACAGAAGCTGCTGGGAACCTTGTGAATACCCTAATCTTACTGCCTACCCATTCCTCTGCTAAAGATCTTTGAAAGTCTGACAAAACACGCAGCTCTGAGAACACTGAGGTGTTTTTAAAGATCAGCAAAATCCTTTTCCTGCAGTTTATCCCTGTGTTTATCTACTTATCCTCCATGAGAGGAGGCCTGAGGGATGTGATCTGTGGGTTCTGGGTGCATGTCAGGGGAGGACTTCTCCATGTCACAACTTTGCCTTTGGAGAGTGGGTGTTAGAGAGGTGAACATCACACTCTCCTGTGAAGGGCTGACCTCTGCTTCTCTCCGCCTCTCCCTGGGGTCTCTGGGGAGGCAGGCACCAGGCTGAGTGCCCAGCCCAAGCAGCACCCTGGCAGCTTGCTGAGGTGCAGAAACATGCAGGTGTGCATGGGCACAGCTGTGCTGTGCTGAAGGGCAGGACGTGCACCTTGCTCAAATAGCAGTGGCTCGTGAGGGATTAAGGCACATCTCAAGCCCCCTCACAGTGCTGCTCTTCAGGCTTGATGCCAAGGAGGCAAAATATCATCAAGGCTAATCAAGACTGTGGCATGTGTGTACATAATCTCCTAAGAAGGAGGGCATACCACAGCCTTAATAAGGGTCTCCAAATTGTCTGCTAACATTCTGAAATTGCATTATTCCCCTTTCCCCATCAGCACCACCCCATTTACTCTTCTCCCCAAGATAGCTCTTAATCATGAATAAAATGCTACAAGAAGCCCTCATTTTTCTAAAACATCCTATGCTTCCTTCCCAAATGAACTGCTTTGGCTTCAGCCACAGCAGCTGTGGTTTGCACTATTCAGCTTTTCAGGATGGTTTGGCTCAGCAAAACCTACTCTGAAAAAGAAAGCAAGAAATAGCTTCTTCATTTAACAAATACATGTTCATGGTAAAAGGCAAGCTGTCCCCCTGTCACCAAGAAAAGCCATGTGCTCTCAGCAACTGTCTAATATTATAGATTTTAATCTGGGGCTAACTGGAACTGAAATGTTTTGCTTTGTGCATTACACCTCACCCCATATGTTTTCACAGTGAGTGGGTTTAAAATGTCTGTTCATTACCCTGAGATTCTGGTGCACAGCCACTGGGCATGAGGAGAGTCCAGGCCCCCAGACTGCCCAGCACTGAGGGGTTCAGTTCCTTTACAGTACCCCAAGGAAAGCTGCTAGCCCACAGTCACACACCACAAGGTTTTCAGATGACCTCCCCCTTTTACTGCCTACAGCAGAGCAATTCTGCAGAACCCAGGGGAGGGGGGAAAGGCATTTCACAGGGCTCATTTTGCTGCCCCATCAAACACAAGGGATGTCAGCAACAAGAGATTCTGGATTTCCACTCACATTATTTGGTGCAGAACTGTAGCAGTTTGGGAAATCCCTTTGACTTTATGTAACTTTAAGTTATTGCATAATCACACGTGAGGGGGGTTCAGCCACAGTGGACATTCACAGGAGCTAGAGGGTCTCAGCCACTACGAAAAATGAATAAAAATGCAGAAAAATTGGCAAACCAGAGGCTCAGTTTTTCCTGTCTGATTACATCACAGAAACATTAATTACAATAATTTGATGTTGTCCAGATTGTAGCACTCCATCAAGTTAATGAATTTTAGCATGGTGACAAATGATTTGTGTTTCTATGTCTGCTGTACAGTATCCTCCTTTCAGTGAAATGATTTTAAATCATTAAAATGTCAATAAATTTCAGAAAGGATTTTGCATGTAAAGCATATGAATATTTTGCAAAAGTGTTCCCAATGTTTCAGCTCTCCATTTAAAAATACATGCAGTTCACTTCTGTTAACTGGTCCTGCCATTCACAGTCACATCCAAAACACGCAAATCACATCAGTCTTTATACATCCATGCATCAACCAGAGCATCAGATTGTGCAGAACACTCTGTTTAAGAGTCAGAGAGGCACTCGGATTTGAAAGCGTCATCTCTGTGTTTTCAGAGAACGAAAATGTGCTGATGAATGAGCAACATCACAGCTGCAGAAACAAATGGTATTTTTCCTCCTGACTGCCTCCACCAGCATCCTCACAGATGACTTTCACACCCTTTTTCCTCAATTACTGAAACACCCTGCATGTACAGCCATGTGCAGACTGATGTTCTGTTGATAACAGAGGCTTACACTGCAGAACTTCTAATTATAGACTTGGGCCCTGTCTAGATGATAATCTGTCAAATTAATAAATTATAACTCAGTCATTTATGGCACCACCTGTGTGTGGCTTTCAGGTGGCACCTTTTTTTTATTATTTTGATCCAGAGCATAAGGGTGTTAATGACATAGACACAAAAACTAATATTAGTTCAGAAAAAGACTTATGGGATGGCACTGTTGGGGGCTAGTATAAAAACACTCATCTCCTTGTAGGTATGGGTCAAGCACTTGTTCTTTTATATTGCATAAACATAGTGTCTGCTTCAAGTATAAAAGGAGGCAAATGAGTAAATTACTTGTGGGATGGAGATCCAAGCCCTTAATTACAAACAATTTGCTTAAGGTCCATCAGGTGCTGAGCACATCTTGCAGTGGGAGTGACAAAGAGACAGAAGACATCCAGCCCTTTGCAGGACTCAGATCTGATGGACAGTTTCTGCTAAACTGGAATAACCTTTGAGAATGAATGATCCTATACCACTATAGGCTGAGTTCATCCTTTTGAGAAAAAAAAATAATGCTTTTCAAATATTCATCTACATTGAATTGCAATTTTTGTCCTTTTTTTTTTGTTGTTGTTGTTATAATGTAAACTTATGCAAATTAGAATAATGCTCTCCCTCCTGAGTGTGGGAAAGATTAGATTTTTAATTTCATCCGCTGCGGATGAAAAATTTAATAAGTGCTTTTTATGAAATTAAGTTTTAAAATAATTACCTTGACAGAACTAATTACACCATCACCTCTGCCTTATATTAGCAAATAAGGTAAAAGAAGAAGAAGAAAAAAATCTATGTGATATAATATGCACAGGAGTTAACAGTCATTGAATAGAACAAATAACCCACCCTGTTTTTTTATGTGACCATGGTCAACCTATGAACCAAAACTCTAAGGAATTTGGACTCCAGCAGGGAGAAGCAGCCATCAGTGCCTCTGTGCTGAAAGGCTGAATGCCTGTCTAAGCAGCCAAGACCTGACCCCAAGATAAAGCTTTTAAATTCTCTGGTCCTCTCTCAGGCTTTGTATCCATCACTTGGAGCAGCAATACTTAGGACATTTACATCACTGATGTTATTACTGAGTCAGTTTTTGCGCAGTTCTCTATCCTGAATGCACAAGAACGCAGTACATCGAAAATCACCAGTGCCAAATTCCATGCAATTCTACTGGCTTGCTGTTACTTAGGACTATTGTAAATATTACCAACATTTACACCTAGAACCAGAAGAGAATCATTAAGGTTGGATTTAACACGTTAACTACAGCCAGGCAACCAGGTATAACTAAAACCAGAATCATCCTAATAGAATATCATAGAATAACAGAGAATATCCTGAGTTGGAAAGGACTCACAAGGTTCATCAAAGTCCAACTCCAAGATAATAAAGCATGTCTGCAGAACATTCCTTCTTATGTAACATGGTATGTTTAATATGCTTTATTGCTGTAGCAGCCAGAGTATTTCTTTCGAGCCTCATGAGCTGCAGTCCCTCAGCCACAGCAGCTGCTGCGTCATTCAGCCCCGGCTGCAGAATTGCACTCCCCAGACCTCATCTTTCATTTATGCCACCTGAGAACTTGACCCAGACATGCTCCTGGAGCCTCAGAGTGATGGAGAAAATACGAAAAGGTGCATTACTAATTGTCTTGGGCTCCTCCGAAGGAAATACCATTACCATTTTTCAAGTGTTCTTAATCATCTATGAATTGCAAATGGAAGATGCAAACATCATCATGCTTGTTAATTCCTGTAGGACAAAATTATATTTCCCCTTACACATTTTAATGGCAGCATTGTGTATACACTGCAAGACTCCATTTAAATTTAAAAAAAAAAGAAGAAAAAAACAGTTAAAAAAGGTGTATGCAGTGTGTATTTTGCTTCAGTAACTATGACCTTTGAAAGTATTCAAGCTGCTGTTTGATTTAACATTTCAGCAGCAAATACATTTTAATGCACAGAGGACTATTCTCTAAGTTCACAAAACTGTTTGCATAGATGAAAAAAGGACTAAAAGCCTGTAATGGGGAAAAAAATAGCTGTAGGTTCCTTCCAAGTGTAGAATAATCTGAAAGCAGCAAGCTTGCTTATACATAGGCTGACATTACAGACTTCAGATCACTCCCAGCTTCAGAGCAGCATTTCATAAGCAGCTTGGTTCAAAGTTGACCAGAAAAACCTCCACTACATCAATGGATTAAATCCTTCTCACTTCTATTAGGCATTTTCCTGCAACAATGTCACAGAGCAGAATCGGAAATTTTGTAGAAAGGACAGACCCCTCATGAGGAGAGTATCCAAAGACACAAGAATACAGGCAGAATACAAGTGAGGTTACACCATCACCACCCCCTGGCTCCTATCCTGATTAGGGATCACACTCCAGTTCACTTGTTTACTGATGTGTTTAGACATAGCAGGACCCCCCAAGGCAGACCACTCTCACTTCAGCCAAATTGTCTGCTGTTCTCACAGGTTCTTTGGCTTCCTATACTCTTGTTACCAAGCACCTCCCATGCACTGATTGACAGCTTGATTCAGCCACCCAAATGCCAGCACCTGCTGCCACCTGAGATGCCTCAGGGAATGCTGCATAAAGCGTGAGGGGATGTGCCAACACTGGGCTCATCAGTGCCTTGGGTGGCTGTTCCTGTACCTTTGGTGCCACCAGTGATGGGATGAGTTCAGACAACTCCAGGTCTCAGGCAGGCTCAGAGGAGATCCTTCTTAGAGAACTTTTGGTCTGCCACTAGAAGTACCTGAACTGAGGCCTCTTCAATTAAAAAAGAAGCTCTATAAACAGAACAGTCTCTACAAAAAATTACCAGTTTTGGTACTGAAAGTCATCCTTTTATCTCAGCTTTTGAGATAAAAATTTAGCTATTTTTCTTTTTCCTAGGTTTAGTGGCATAATACTGCTTAAATCCCTCCAACTGGGAAACTGCTATTTTTATGGCCATTGCTTATCTTTTTCTGCTACTGCATTATTTAAATATTCTGTCACAGATAGTGGCACTCAGGCTAAATATTTTAAAAATCAGTAAAAAAAACCCCTCAAAGTATTACTTCTGTGGAGTAAATTTTATCATGACTGTACTGGATTTCACTTTTATAGGAGGCAGCATCATTCTGTGCATGCTTGTAGATATTTGCAGCTAAAAATGAACTTCAGGAAAAAATATTAATGAAGCATTGGCAAGTATACTGTAAATTATGCATTGAATTATTCCTCTCATTATTCAGCTCAAGACTCTTCCGAAAATGTGGTTTGGAAAATTCAGGAGTAACAACACAGTGTATGAAGAAAATGACAACAAGAAACCAACTCATCCTTGGACTGATGCTTCATTACCCTGTTCTCCAAGAGGACAGAGAGTTCAAGACCATGCTTTGTTGAAGAGTCCAAGAAAGCTTTCCTTGACTTCAATATACAAAACTCTGCCTTTATTGAGGGTGAATTTGAATTACTACTTTCTCTCAAGACCTTTCACAGTTGAAAAGAGACACAAAAAATATCTTTGGGTTGCTGCACTTATTCTCACAAAAGGACAGCAAGAGTAAGTGTGTATTTGCTTTCTGACTAAATCCTAACAGGTTGAAGGTAAAACAGGAAAAACAATCCCCTAGAAAATGAGTTTGAATGCCTATATAGTTTATTGCTCCCAGGAATAATTTTGTCTCCTTGACATACTTTACGGGGCTGTGTGGAGGCTACCTGCCTGTGTCTCTCCCACACACTGACACAGAGATGGCTCCAGGAGGTCTGAACATACAGGGTTGGGAGGAAACAAAACAGAGTTTCTTCACCCAAGAGGTTGTTATGCTGCAGGACTTCATCACAGAACTTTGTAATTATGAAGACTGGGGTTCAAAAGGGCTCTGGACAAATTCATGCAAAACCAATTAAACCTGAAGATTATTAAAGACAGATTTTGGTGCAAACAGAAATAAACCCCCTCCAGAACCGCCTGAACTTTACTGATACTGGTAAAGCACTCCAGGATATTACCAAGTTTATCCTGCCCTTCCTCTCTTCCCTGGCTTTCTGAGATTGCCTGGTCCTCCAAAAGAACCTTAAGGCTCATCAAGAGCAGCCTTCCTCACAGTCCCATGCTCTTCCTCTCTGCACTACGCCTCCAGCCAGCCAGTAATGTGCTGGAAAGGTATCCCAGCATGATGGGAATAAAACAAGTCACTAAAGGAGCCATAAAGTCACATTTTACTTATGACACCATAACTTCTATAAGCGGGCTGATCCTACAACAGATCAAAGTTCACTGACAAAAAGATTTGCTTCCCAGAAAAAAAAAACAGATGACAACTCTCACAACATAATTTTCCAAGTCCTGCCAGGAGTCCCTAGATAAATAGTGTCCCAAGTCACTTGTAGCACAGTCATCTTCCCACAGCTATTTGTCTGAAGAACAGGCTCAAAACATCCACACAGTTATTCAGTGCTTTGGCAGTGAGTTACAAATATTTATTGATTTAGCTTTCCAACAGACTCAAGTGTTCAGCCTGTTATCTAGCATGAAGGTGTGTATTTCCCTCTTGAGGCCTGCCAGGAAAGCAAAGGATTTCTGCCAAACTAGTTTATTGCCATTCCCTTTCTCCCATGGCTGTTAATACCACCGAGAACCATATGCCAACCTTCTACACAAGGATTAATTTTACCCTCTGGCCTGCTGCAAACACGACGAGGTTGGCTGGTGCCTTCCTAATGGACCTGCTTATTCCTCAGGGTAACACTAAGCACGGAGCACTCTCCCTAACATAACCCAACTAAATATTTATACCCGATATTCTTCCTGCAAACTGCATACATACATACTTTTATGTGACAGAAGAACCATAACAGGGAGAGGTACAATCCAGCAATGCCACTAGATGATTTCCCATACAATTAATTTTATTAACTCCAGCTTTGTTCTGTGCCAGACATGAGACCATAAGAGCTGGTTTCCTAAATACCCCCTGTACTTCACAAAACCAGACTCAAAAAAAAAAACAAACAAACAAACAAAAAAAAAACCTCAACGATGCCACATTTATTCTTCTTTTTAAAAACAGGTCTAAGATGAACAGATAATCAGAAAACTTTGAAACAATTGCATTTTCACTGATTGGGTTTCACAAGCTCACTATTCATGGTACCCTGGCAGACACTCTGCACAGTGCATGCTTATAAAGCTGTTATCTAAATCTGATGGCTTACAACCCCTGAGGATTTGTCCATGTAAATTTAACACAATGCTTATCAGCTGTAAGTGTCATAGGGATAGGGTTTTTAAATTATTCCCAACCGACTGTAACTAAATTGGCCAAAAAAATTGCTATGCTTTTAGGTTCAATTCATCATGCACACAATTTTAGTGCTGTTATCCACAAAAAGGACCTGAAGATGCTTTGCTTGCATCCACTTATTAAGCAAAAGAATCGTGATCCTGTTGTTACTGCACCGATGTCACCTTACAAAGCCCAACCAACCAGCAATACATTATTCAACAGAGAAAGCCAAAATCTCTTTAAATCTCAACTCCCCTGTTGTCTTTTTTCAAGTTTCAATTTTATTAATATGCCTACTTTTCATCTTTTAAATAATTGGCAGTTGCTCAATTGCAAACACACCTTTCATCACTTAAAAAGCCCACAAATCTCATTATGCCCTCTCCTCCTGCATCCATGGAGAGCAGCCCAGTAGGCATTTGTTAAACCTCTCCTTTGAAGTGCTATTGTTCGGATGTCAGGGACGTTTCTTCCAACCTGAGCTTACGAAAGAGACGATACGCTTTTCACTCCCTCATTTCCACACAATTTAGCGACCATGTAAAGCAAGGAAATGAGAAATGATACCTCTGTAAATTTGGAAAAAACCATGGGTCTGGATTGTCATCCTATCTGTGATACCAGTTTCTGCTGCCTCTGCTCCTCACAGTGCTCTGGGAACCCTGGAGCCCAGCCTCCAGGCAGAGAAGAGCCAAGGGAACCTGGTTCTATCCCCTCAGAGACCCTGACCCCCAGCAAGAGGCAGGCACAGGCAGCACAGAGCTGTAACACCTGTGCTGCTGCCTGGCACCCGGCATCTGCTCTGCTGCAGCTGGGAGAAAACACTCACCCTCCAGCACTCCTTTGCCACAGTCTCCCTCCAAACACACGGGCAACAAGCACAGCTTCCAGCACCTACAGGCTTAGCTGCAGAAGCAAAAAAAGGCATGATTAGTTGATGTGGCATGAAATGACACATGGCAGATTCATGCACATTATGCATCTAACACCAGCCCTGTGCACACACAGCCGTGTCAGGTGCATCTCCTGGAGAGGAATCACACCCTCCTGTTCCACAAGCAGCTGGGGATGTGCTCTGCAAATGCTTTTGGCACCTCCATTTGTCAGTTCAGTCACCAAGCTCACACTCACATGCTCCCAGCAGGCTCACCTTGGCCATGGCTCAAGGTCTAAAGCCCTGCCACGCCACCAGCCACCGCTTCCTACGCTTGCACAGGGAGAGCTCATATTGCAAACAGAGCATCTCCCAGGCATTTCTGCCACAACAATATAAAATGGTTGCAGCTTCCTACTGATGCCTTAGGTTTTAACTTTTATATTTTTCAAATCCTGTATTCCTAGTATGTAACTCTGAAGTGTCCTGTAGCCTGTTAGCTGCTGTTCTCTCATGCTGAGATAGACATAACAAAGCCTCTCGAGGCTTTCTCTCCAAGGACACCCAGACTGTCCTAGGCCCAAAATGTGTAAACCAGCATCTTGAGAAGAGGGGAAAGCTGAGGGGAAATTACATCATTAGCTAAAGTTTAATTGGTGAAATTACGCTGATATGCAAATGGACCAAACCTATAAAAGTGTGAAGAACTCATGACTCATCGTCCATCTTGGGTGTAGCCTTTGACCTGCCCAGGGTGTACCTCTGAAGGCCTTTCAAATAAATAACCACCTTTATTCCCTTGCTCCTGTCTAGTGTCTGTTTCTAGGTTGGCCTCTTTAGGCATCACTACAGTATCTTGTCTCTACCCTTTTGGAGTTCTGTATTCCTGGGTTTTTGCTATGCCTTCATTGTTGCAGCCTTTATGTTAATGTCTCATTTATTTGCTTTTATGCCAACAAAATTATTTTGTTTACTTCAGTCCACTTCAGTCTCCGTGGTCTTTGGTCCAGTGCCATATTACATCTGAATATATATATTTATATACACACACATATATATGTATATATATCAAGAATATATGAACCTTTCACACAGAGCAGTGATAGCTAGAAACTGAAGAATGTCTTCTCTCAGGTATTTGGAGCAGAGAAACTGTTTTGGGGAACTGCATTTTGAAGAAGAGTTTGAAGACAGAAATTAAGACATAGCAAAGAAGTGATAACCCTTGCTCTAGTGTTAAATAAGCTATAAATCAGACTGGACAAGTATGGCATAAACCAGAAAAAATAATATTTTTATTTTCCAAATAATGATCAAACATAACAAGATTCTTTAACTTGAAGTCCATGGTGGTCTTCGATGCTTGCTTACTTCACTCTGAAATTTAGATCATAAATTATCTTTCAAAATGTGTATGGTGAGCGTATGTTTAAATTTCCCATTAAATAGTTCTTTTGGTTTTTTCTCTCCTTTTTTTCTACCATTTAACAGGAAACACAAAACCCCAAACTAACTTCTTTGCATAAACCTATTATTCTAAATTTTCAGGTGGTTCATTAATCACTGTTCTGCATTTTCAGCAGAATTAAACTAAGAAAAAATAAATTATTTTTTATTCGTATTCTCTCATTGAACTAAACAGAATATTTGAGACTTGACCAGGTAAAACACATGTGCCAGCATGTTTTTCTTCTGTATTTCAAAAGGAGTAATGAAGTGGTAGTGTTTCAGCACACCTCTGCCAGCTAGCATTTCCAGCACTTCCAGCTTTCAGAGAACAAAGTTTAAGCTGTAGAGTGTTTGTTTGTAACAGCAAGTGATCCAAAAACCACAAAACATAAATCACTGGTTTCAAAAGCACTGGAAACTCAGCAAAATAAATATTAGTCTGTAACAGTGGACTTCCCATCATACAGAGCATAAGGAAATGTAATTCTGTGAAGAGCTATAGGAAACTTTGGAATCTGGAAAATTTTTTATGATAAATATCTCATTTTAATAGGCAAATTAATAAACTGAAGAACCAGAACTTTCTTTTCTGAAACAGAAAACCAGGGATGAATTTTGGAGACTAAATAATAATTAAATTGCTCAGATTCCATGGAAAGTCATTTATTTCACCTTTGCTATTAGTGATTTCCTACATGTCAAGAGACATTCAGACAGAATATGACTTCATACTTTAAAAAACAAACAAAAAAACCAACCAAAACCAAAACCATCCCCCAGTACATAGCAGATTATCCAGCTCATTGTATAGATGCAAATGAAGCCACCACTAAAGAGCTGTGCAGAGGATTCAATTCTCCTTTTGGCCTTAGCTCTCACATGCAATTACCTGCCTTGTTTTAAATAGTTGTTCCTCAGCCAGTGAAAAACACCTGCTGTTTCCATAGATGTTAATCTCTCTGCAGCCGAACCAGAGCTCTGCTGCAACAGCCCTTTCAGAGAATATAAGGATTTAGGATGCTGCAGACACCCATTTTCTTGGGCAGCCAGAGATTACTCCCTTTCCAAATCACATATCCTATCGTATCATGCCCATATACCCCCAGAAGCATGGGATAAGCCAGACATGGCAAAGACACTGCAGACCCCTGGCAAAACTCTTATTCCCCTATTTGAACAACTCAAGTCACTAAATATCACAGAAATTCTGAAATCAAAAATGCCAAAGGCTCCAGGGAGACTTTACCGACATTTTGTAAATATTTGTGGACATTTTATAGGCATTTTAAAGGCGTTTTCCATATACTAAGGGAATTATGTCTGTGTCCTATAGGAAGGATGGGAAGGGTTGGTGGTGGCTGATGAGGATGTATTGGCTAGTGAGGCACCTGAGTGGGATGTTTCCCAGAGAAGCTGTGGATGCTCCATACCTGACATAAAGTTTCCACAGAGTTTTGAGTAACCTGGTCTAGTGGAAAATGTCTCTGCCACTCATGGCAGGGGGCTTGAACCAGATGATCTTTAGAGGTCCCTTCCAACCCAAACCATTCTGTGATTCGCTCTGTTGGCTTTGCTCAGGTCACGAAAACTCACAATAAAACTCAGGAGCTGAGCATCCAAGTCCATCTGTTAGGACTCAAATCACAGTGAAGTACCACAAAATAAAGGAGAAGCTGCTGTTCTGTAATCTAGAAGGTGAAACACCTTGCAAATTTGCAATAAAGCACAGTAAGGATTTCTGCTTATGGATTATTGTAACCTCGTGGCCACAAATGCAGACCTGATGCCTTTTCCACAAAGAGCCAGACAGCTTCTCACAGGGAGAAGTGTACAGTAACCAAAAATTATCTGAACGGGTCTTCTTCCCTCCTAATGCTGAGATCTGTCTGCCACCAAACTAATTTGATAAATTAACATTTGTCACTGTCCATGACTGCTAGTAATTCATCCTCTGCAGTAGTCTACACACCTAAAGAAATAGGCTGAGTAGTAAACGACTGTCTTGAATGTGACCACAATTTTTTTTTATGGCTAAACAGCCCACTGCACATGCTCAAGTTCTAATTATAAATAATAGTGCTCAACTTCTAAACACCGAGGCTCTGCAGCTAATGCAGCACGTGAGGGATGAGGGGCCCTGTTCCAGGCAAACATGGGAGATGCTGCCAGAGTACTCAATGCCAGCAAAAAGGGCAACAGCCCCATCGGGGCAGGGAGAAACTGCTGCAATATAAGTAATTTTCAAAAGAAGATTTCATTTCGCACCTGAACTCAGAGCAGATACAAAAATAGGTTGCTGTGTCTGAGATTGGCATTTTAGATACCACTTAGGTCAAGAAAAGTTTCCTGATCCTGTTCATTTACTCCTGCTTCCCAAGCATCAAGTCCTTCTCCCTATCCAATGGCCTCCACTTTTTCTCTTAATAACAAAGCTGTTTTCCTCCAGTCAAGATACATCAAGTGATAGATTTTGACTTATGTAATTATAGCAGCTCATCTAGATCAAAACAATTGCATCAGTTAATCACATAACTGCTGGAAACAATAACAAAATCCAGTTCTAAACAGAAAATTAAGTCAAATAAATAAAAGAACAAATCATCCTGATGGAATCACAACCTGCTCATAAGGCATTTTATGAGCAAACTTCATCTCAATAAATCCAATAAAGTGTGCAGTTATCCACTCAACACTGCTTTTTATCCAAGTGGATGATATTTTACATTGAATTTTAGAGAGAAACAATAAACTGCTACATTAAAAATCAAGACAATATTACATCAGCTCCTCTGTGTGCATGAAAGCCATCTCCAATCCAGGTGTTAAGTGGATTAATTTATATCGGCATATAAGAAGAAATCAAGTTTGCTTGGCTGGATTTGATTACCATTCTATTTAGGGAGACTTCCCATTAAGTCTGAAAAGCATTTAAGCTATTTATAAACTTAAGTCTAAATGAAAAAATCTCCAAGCCTCAAAATAGTGGTTTGACTACTCGTTCAGGCCGCAAATACATTTAAATACCTCATCTACCTAATTTGAACTATCAGTTTGAAACCAGGTATCTCCCTCCAGCTGGGTGCTGTGACCACCAGCACGGAGTTCTTGGGAAGTGTCTCCATTTGCTCTGCTGGAGCAGATCCATTCTGTGTAGCTGATTCACTGACTCAGATCTGACCTGTTTTTCGTGTCTATAAGAAGTGCTCAGACTATTTTGTCCCATTCTCTGCCCCTCTTTTTAATTTCCAATGGAAGATAGTGTCATGCATCAAGAGACTCTGTTTCCAGCATCAGCTCCACTGTCCACTTGGAGCTGGATACAAACTACAACCATCCAAAGATCCTGATTTTAAACTGGGGATGCTCCAGCCCGCAGTTCATTCTCTTGGACAGCCTTACGTTTGCATCATTAATTCAAGAGCTAATAATTATCTCTTTTTAAGGTAAATGTGCAGGAGACATGGCAACATGTTCAGAGTAGTTACCAATACCATTATTAAACAATTTATTTAATATAAACAAATCACTAACAGCTCATCACCTAAATAAAATCTTTAAAAATACAAAAATAAGAAAAATCCTACTGCATTAGCAATCACCATATTAAACTTCAGAGACACCACAAAGTGAATCAGCTCAGGAAGAAGACTGCAAATCCTCTTAAGTAAAGCTCATTATGTAGCTGCACACATGCAAAAACTGTCCTGCATTTCAGGAAATATATTAGAAGACTTCTAAGTCTTGCAAGCAAAACCAGGAGTTATCCTCTCCTTAGCTCCAGAACTAGAGAAAGGAGGAAAACTTCATCCTCTCTGCTAACAAAATCAGGAAAACACACATACACAAATACTTAAAAAAAAAATTTACCCTTACATACAAAGATTTTCCACAGCCTTAGAAGTTTTTATAGAGTCATACTAGTTATATTCCTCAGGAATGCAGATGGGGTCATTCACAGCAGCCAAGATTTAGGTTATGTTGGCCCATATTTTGAGTTATTAGCCAGTGAAGGACGAAGAGAATGAATGACAGAAATGGGACAGGACAGGTAGAACCCAAATACTGATGTGAAATGGGTCAACACTGGAAAGGCAGTAACTCTTTCCTCAAGGACCATCAGATTAATAAGATAGCACAGAGTTATGTCCAATTGAACACCTACTTAAAGTTACATATCCTCCTCTCATATCTTCATCTTGCTACGCACAAAATAAATTATGAGGTCACTGCGATGGCACTGATGAAATGAGAATACCTCTGTGATGTGAACAGAACATCCTTGCACTTAGATCAAAAAGAAACTACTCAAAGAGGGAAAACAGCTTTGGGGGGAATGGAATTTGAGACAACAGAAGTGAGTTCCCCTATTATCTTCAAAAGAACATTGCCATGGGAATGGACTAAAGAATAGTAAATAATACCTGAATGACTCAGGATGGTTAAGAGGGAAGTGAAGATTGACGCATTTGACCACTGAGTTCTTGAGATGCAAGAGAAAAAAACCAATTCAGATAATAGTACTCAGGTGTATTGTCACATCACAGGATGGTTCTTTTTGTGTGAAATAAAGTCAAGCCAGCAGACTCAGTCACAAGATAATGATGAAACACCACAATAACAAAAGCTGTTTTGCTCTCCTACAGAAGCAAACAAAAAATAGTTGTGTGAGTAAACAACTTAATTAAGGCATTTTTAAATGTAGATCTAATACTGCAACTTTTCCCAGACAGCCAGGAGACTGACCTGGCAAAGACAATAAAACCACAGCATATCTGTGTGGTAATTGAGGCTCCAGTTACACACCACCTCATGAGTTCTGACTGTGTCCTCACGATTATGATTTTTCTTTCTGGGAGGAGGCATCAGCTCCATTATAGATAACAGATACAGAGTCATGTCTCATAAACCAGTTCTTTCTAATATGGATGTGAGGTTCGTGTCAGGATTTTCTGACAACTCTAACACATCAAGTCAGTGGTGCTCCTAATTTTTGACTCCTGACTAGAGGAGGAAAGCAGAGTTTGTGACATTATCAGGACCCGTGAGAAACAGAGAGAACGGTGTTTCTAAATTATTTCTCTCTAAATTACTACAGGAGGTGTCTGGGGGAGACTTGCAGTCACCAAAGTTTCAGCAGCTGTAGGAAAATACCAGCACAAGAACAAGTTATAATACCCAGGATGTGGGCACAAACTGAAATGCAGGAAGTTTCATCTGAATAGGAGGAAAAGCTCCCCTATTTAGAGTGGGACAGCACTGGAACAAGCTGCCCAGAGAAGTTGTGGAGACTCCTCTGGTGATATTCAAAACCCACTTGGATGTGTTCCTGTGTAACCTGCTGGAGATGAACCCGCTTTAGCAGGGGACTTGGACTTGGTCTTCAAAGGTCCCTTCCAACCCCAGCCATCCTGTGATTCTGTGATCCTCACCATAGCTTCAGTGGATCTGGAAGCAGGAAGGTTTAAAGCCACCACAGGAGTGGATTTCTGGTCCGATCTAACAACAGGAAGAATAGGAGAAAGAATTGACACTAAGACAAAGGCAGTTGATATTGCATTCTCTGAGAATGGGGACCCAGAACCAATAAGCCAGGCCTTTGCTGATCTTTCATGAACCTCTGTTATCATCACAAGACAATGATCTGCTTCCACAAATTCCAGGATTCACAGTCCTTCAGGGATACTGGTTAAGCCCTAGGAAAAATGAATGGAGAAAGTGGGGAGTGACTTTGCTTCAGAGCCCTCCCATCTCCCAGTGCAAACCTCCTCCATTCCCTGCTGCACCATCACCTTGTGCACAGAGGCTTGCACTACCCTGAATCCTCTGGTTCAGGAGAGGCCTCTGCAAGGATCTGCCCAGGGAAACCAGACCACTGCGTCAGCCTTTCAAAGGGATGAAGTCGGGGATCACTTTTAGGGTAGGGAAATGCACCAGAGCAGCTAAAGAGGGCAGGTCCCTCACTGGTGCCCTGCTCAAGCTGCCATAGCGGTCTGGGGAGAACGCAGTGACCAAGCCACGCCCTGCACTGCTCATGGTGTCTGCTAAAAGAGCCGGGCTCTTCTCATGAAAACCTTCTTGTTCAGGACAAACCAGTTACCTCCTGATGCCATCCCTCGGGAGGGAGGTTACACAGCAAGTTAGCTGTGGAGCCTGCTCATTTCCCCTGGCATAAACCCAGCTGTTTTCATGACAAATTGCATCAGAACACAGATTGCTTTTGTTTAACCTCTTTGGCTTATTACACATCCTGGGCTAAAACAGTGATGGTTAAACAGCATTCTCCAGCACTGCTTTAATTAAGCAGCATCACTAAGTTATTTTTGCTAAGCAGGAGCTCCTGAAAATGTTGCAGCCTTTAGTTTTAACTCCTTTACTGCAAAGTTGTGCTAAGAAAAAGCACTCTCCTCTACTTTGGTCACCACTTAGTACTCACCAGACATCCATTTTGTAAAATGGTAGGAGAAGGGCATGTATTTCAGCTAAAGAAATGTTTATTAGAAGCAAATTCTCAAAAATTTAGAGAAGCTTTATGCAGACCCCATTGTAAGGGCCTTTCATGACAATTTTTGTATTTAAAATACAATAGCCAAAAGGTACTTTAAATGGACAGATGAGTTACTACCTGATCTGGCAGCAGAGGTTCTTACAGCTCAGAAAAGTCAACAAAACCATTAAGGGTTTTAGCCTTTCGTATCAGTGAGGATACCCTCTGAAAGCAAAACAGAAATGACTACATACTTCAGGTACATGACGCATCACTTTAATTTGTCAAAGACCAATACCAGGAACAAAACCAGGATATTGGGGCTTAGGAAAGGTGAACTTACCAAAACAGGAATCCAGGTGGAAGGCAGCTGCCCATTTCCCCCTAGTACCCCCTCACAGTGCCCAAACCTCTCCATCACCAGGACCTGGGTTATTACCAAGGATCCTCCAGGCCGTGTCTCCCTGCCACAACTCCCCAGCCAGGCTACAGGAACACAGCAGAATCCTTTAACTCCACCGATTCTTTGCTGCCAAGTATTTCTAGCTGCACAACCCACCCAGCTCCTCCTGCCCCTATTTGGTGAATGATGACCTCTTGGGCATGGCACAAGTCAGCCTAAAGGTAAAACACCACGAGACTATTACTGGCCCTTTGAGTCTCAGAAGCATCATTTGATCAGGTCTGACTCTATTTCCCTCACTTCACAGGCACTTCAGTAGGTAATAGCTTACCTACCACTTCACAAAATTACAAGTTTTATCTGCAATTTCTAACAGCTTCACATAATAGAAAAAAATATATAATCAAGACTGAAAAATAGTAGCTTTAAAGGAAGCACAAACAATACTCACCCCTGGAAAAGCTGCATGGAGCTTTTTAGCCATAATTGCACCAGGAGAAAATGCTACCTCTCCTGGCTTGCTTGGTGTTTATGCCTCAGGGGGACTAGGTTTTCCTGTGGACATGGTGGAAGAGAGAAAAATGAAGCTGCAGGTCTGCTTAGGAAAGCAATTGGCAGCAATGAAATACGTTCAGCACAAGCCATGAGACTCCTTCTGCTGCTTTGCCAGACTCCCAGAGAGCCAGAAGGTTAAGCGGGAACACAAAGCAGTTCCTCCCTGCCCTTGGAGCTGGCACTTGTATCCAGACACAGCATTGACCCAGCCAGTTAACCCGGCCACGTGTGGGGGACAGGGAAACAGCCACGTGTGCGCTGCACGGAAGCCTCAGCACGTCCTCAAGGGGTTGGGTTTGGTGGATTGTTTTCCTAAGGCAAGCCAGGTGCTAGCTGTCTGTCTGTAGAGAGAGGGGGGAAAAGTCAACAGCATCAATTTTTTTATACCAGCTTTTGACAGCTGAAGGACAGCTTGAGATCTTCCACTTGCTGAGCTCTCTTGACATCCCTTTACCTGACAAACCTCCTCAGTTGGAGACAAGCAAAAAGCAAACAGCTAGAGATGTTGCATCACAGATACTTCAAATCAAATATGGCTTGAGACACCAGTGGGAGAGTTAGATGGCACAGAGCAGTCTACTTTGACAAAGACTAAGGTTTAACTTCCTTTTGTGTAAGTCATTAGCATCACCCACATAAGCTGCAATTGAGTTCCTTCGGCATTCCTCAAAAAGTGGTTTACACTTCACTGTTACTAATTTATGGTAAATAGGAAACTGATGAGAAAAAAGTCACCTTTTTATTATTTTTGTTGCTATTTATTTCAGAATTTTATTTTAAATTGATAACACATTATCTAATTCTGTCAGGCTACTGAGTTCAGGGCACACAGATTAAATTTCAAGTATCATGGTCCTGATACTGCAGAGTCTGGATCTTATGAGATATGACCAAAATGAAAGCAAAATACATCTATTACAAGCACTGCACGAAAAAGGTCTTTATGAACTGGCTTTTTAAACCTTTTTTAAAACTGTGATTAGCCATATCTGCCTACAACAAAAGTTTAGGCTGTAGCCTCACAGCCAGCAAAAGATATGTGTTTGCATACCCACTGTTCCAGAAAAAGAATCTCTGTCTCCTCAAAATACAAACTTAGAAACCCAAATTTTCATAAAACACACCAGAGATTATGTAACAGAAAGGAAGGCCAGAGTAGACCAGAGGTCATCCCAGTACAAGAGATGAAAGTCCTCAGTTGTGTACAGTTGTTACGCATGCAATGAACCAGCTAATGGGAAATTCAGACTGTGTTGAGAGCAGGGACATAGGATGGAGAACGGAAGATGAAAAAATATGTCAGTGGTTTGATGGAATGATCCTCCACTTGTCCTCCATGCTGACTTGCAACATCACAAGAGTTCATGAAAGTTATCAATTACTACAATGGATTAGAAAATGAAGACCAGTGTCTTGGGGTGACTTTATGGTGTGTATCCCGTATCGCCCAGATATGAATCCTGTGCCTTTCTATGCCTTTAACATTGGGTGCGAGAGAAAAAAAAACAGATGAACTTCCTGAAAGCAGTTCTGTGCTCCAAGGACACTGCTATCTTGCTCGGTGTGCTTCTGTGGGGAGCAGAGAAGAAGGAAGCAGTCTTCTTGCTTTTCAGCCAGCTTTTCAGCTCTGTTTCTTTGGACAGAGACGGAGAGTTAAACTTTGTTTTCCTGGGACTTTGGTTTCTTCTCTTCTGGACTTGTTCAGAACATCAGAACCTCACCGGGAGACCGTACCCCGGTCCGGAGGGGGGCCCCCACGCCGACCCAGCTCTGAGGAGGAAGAGAGAGACCCCACCTACAGAAGGACTCTAAAATCTTCCAAGTTTTTCTCTCCACGGTGAGAGATTTTATTATTTAGCATTATTATTATTTTCTGTGTGTTTGTTAAATAAATAGTTTTTTCCCTTTCATTTTCCTCTGAGGAAAATTTCTGTCCCAAACCTGGTGGGGGAGGGGCAGCTGTAATCTGCCTTCTATCAGAGCATATTTTCCTCTAAATTTGGCCCAAACTGGCACAACCATAAAAGGAAGATTCCAGAAATCGACAGAATTCCTTTCATCTCCAGAATGGGCACAGAGGCATGACAGGACAAATAGATGAATACAAAAAAGTTACAGTGCCTAGTCCCTGCAGGGCAGTCAAAGTCATGAAGTTTGCCCCAGGTTAGAGGCTATTCAGATAAGAAAGTTGGAACTTCCACAGACACAAAATCTAGGAAGCTTAACGCATTCTCTTTAAGGAAAGATTTCATCCCATTCCAGATTTCTTAGAAGAAAAAAATAATCAGCACAGTGCATATGAAGTCAGAGGTGATAAAATTCAGGACATTTAATGTCTCTAAGTAGGAAACAAAAAAAAAGAAAATAAAATAGGCTGGCCAGATTAACAGCAATAGGCTAAAAATCTTGACTATTTCTTTAGAAATAGTATTTTATAGAATTTGAACTAGAATATATAAGAAAAACAGGTAAAATACAAGATAGAAGAAGCATAAATAGCCTTTTCTTAACAGGGAAAAGTAACTATTTTTTTCTAAAACATTTCCATTATTCTAGGTCTCATCCATCATCTGCTTGACACAGCAACAAAATATATTTAAATCGTGAAATTCTACCAATTCTAAGAGAAATTAGGATATAATATAGAAAAAACTAGACGACATCTAAAGACTGAAATTTTGAGGTGTGACATTCAGATACACAACAGAAGGTACAATTTATGCACTTCCTGTAAAAGGACTTCACCAAAGACATCCCAGATGGATTTTAGTATTCCACCAGTGGTCTCCTGCTCAGACACTTGGATAGGAAAGGACCAGCTCCTTTCAAGTGCACCAGCTGGGGAAGCCAGATAAAGTGATTCTTTGTAAATGCATTGTAATCTTTGCAAATCTCAAAGATTAAGATAGCCTGTGATCTTCTAGCAGAAAAAAGAAAAAAAAAGCTGTTGCCATGATCCCCACACTGACAGACTCGTAATCCAAAGCTACATTTTAGCCACCTACACCTGACAGAATAGGCTTGTTTTGCACCCGTCCTTACCACATGAAAATTGTCAAGAGAATGATGACCTTTAAGTCCACAATTTATCATGTTTTCTTCCTATAAGATAGTCTGATATTGTAGCAGTGCTGTGATTTCCAAATCAATAGGTTTTAACTGTCGTTGCCGCCATCAGCTGTCCAATTTCTTTGCCCATTCTTGGCAGAGCTGGATACGTGCAGCCTTTTTAAAATAGTTAATGAATGACACTGAAAAAGTTATTTTCAACTTGACAGTTTGTCTCTGCACAGAATCCAGACACGGCAAACTGAAGAGCCTTGAAAAAGTTATATTATGAGTATGCTCAGAAGTGCACTAAAGATGACTACTGAAAATCTTAATTTTTCCCTTTTGCAAATTTAGTTTTCACACAGAGGGAAAAATTGTGCACTTCTGGGAAAATCTGTGAGATTATCAAGTCTTTATATATACATATAAATATATATAGCCTTTTTGTCCACTTTTATATGAAGACAGATTATTTTTTTTTCCCTTTCACAGTCTTGCCTCAAATTAAAATTACTTTCCCATAGTACAGAAATGATCTTGGATGTAACCAAGAAACAGAAACAAAACACTGCAAAACAATCAGTCATTATTCCTTTTATTTTTTTTATTTATTAGGCTCCGTACTATACAGTAATTTAGGTTAAAAGCTTCAGTAAGGCCAAGGGGCAGGTAATGAAAAATATTCTTTAACAAAGGATACTGGCAGTTTTTAGCACGATTTGTGTTCAGCAATGTCTCATGCACCTCAGAACCAGCTGTGTCAATGAAATATGCACACCCCAAGCCAGAGAGTTCTGAAGTAACTCCCTAAATGCAGCACCTAACACTTGCAAGACAGGTTGCTGCTTTCTGTGCTATTCAATTGATGATACCCTTGGCCATTTGAAAATCTCAACAGCAGTTCATATTTTTTTAATAATCATTTTGGAGTCTAAGAGGAAGCAAATACAATTAATAACATACCTGGTCATCACGAGAGCATGAGACCTCTTCTCAGCTCTGACAACACGTGGCTCTAAGAAGACAACTCCCAGCTATTCTGCCGAAGCTGCCAAAGGGAAAACCAAAAGCTTTTGTATAGAGATGGGTCAACCAATTTCCTTCTGAGTCCTTGTCACTTACTGGATTAAAACCAGCATGTCATATTAATGAAAAACTATTGACCCAGCAGCTTCAAACATTAGAAATTACTGACCATCTTCATTTGTTCATGCAGGTGCACAAAGGTATTTCTGAAGCTCAGATGAGCTAATGAAGAGAGGTGTCAGGTAGTGTGGTACACCCAGGGCCTGGGCAGCACATCTGCTCAGCCCCAGTTTGTTTCCAGTGGAGTATCTCACACCGGCCAAGAGCAAAATCTGGCCTCCTCTTCATCTGACTGCAGGCCTTAAGATCTCAAACAGCTTGTGGGAATAATAAACACCCAGTAAGCACATGATCAAAGGCATTTTCCTGCCTTAGTTCTAGGTGTCAGTACTTCATCATGCATCCCTCCTACATAGAATTGTTACAGGTTTAAATTCTTTTCACAGTTGCTGTGTCTTAAAAACATACTCATTTATTTGCCCTTTAGATTTCAGACCAAAACCAGAGTTCAAAGAAAATCATTTAACCAGAAAAGTGAAAGAAATCTCAAATGCAAAACTTAAAAGTCAGTTTCTATAAAGATTTCAAAGGCTCTGCTACCTTAATTACAGGGAAAATTAAACTCAATTTATTGTTGGATGAAACTTGAGAGTGAAATCAAAAGTCAGGAAAATAGTGAATTTCACAAAGAGAAGATTGATTACCCTAATTTGGAGGGTGGTGACTGTATCTCCTCGCTTTAGGAGCAAGTTAGTGATTTGGTCCATGGCAGCTCATCTCCAGCCATCTCTAAATCTTCGTGTCACCAGCGGGAACGAAGGAAGCTGCTGGCACACACTTCTCTTCCTAACACTGAGCTCTACCCACACTGTCATCTCACAGCCTTGAAGCACCCCATCTGCCACCATGGCATCTGCCTGCCTGCACCATGCCAGATTTTGGGAGAATGAGGCAGAGTGAGTAAAGCAAGTAATGCAAACAGGTGAATAGTAAAAACAACTAGCAAAAGCTAACACTAAGCTAAACTTGAGAGACAAAAAAAACAGATGCAGTAGAAAGTTTTATGAATTAATTAAAATTCAACAAAAAAATTTTGGCTGATTTTCCTGATTCCAAAGGTTAACAAAGCTCAACAGCTCTCTCCTCTTTTCTCTCTTGGGACCGTGGATGAAGGCCTTTCACTAGCAACAAGTACCTAGCCATGGGATGGGAGAAGAAGAACCTACATCTGGAAACTCCTCTGCAGCTCCCTGCTATGCCAAGATTCCCCAGGAGGTCTATGACACCATGAGCACCCTGGCTCCTGCAGAAATCTCAGCTCTGGCAACTTCAGTCCAAATTACTGGCTGCACAGCCAAGTCCTCCATAACACCCTCCTCTGCAGGTTTCCAGGCTCCTTAAGGTACAATTGTTGGCAGAAACTCACTCAGATCCAACCTCTGAGCCACCTGAATGTTACCACTGGTAGCTGGAAATCTCAGGGCCTGCAGGCTTTCCTGTTTCACAGGCACCAGGGCATCAGTAACATACAGGGATGTAAGTGAAACATCAGAACCATTTCTTTAATTAGAAATCTGTTGGACAGAAGGTGGTAACTAAATGTCAGAGAATGCCAGGTATCACACAGCTTAGAAACAGACCACATGATGAAGAATTAAATTATTCACAGGGTAATACTAGCAAAGCAGGAGAGGAGAATTTATTTATATAATACATGAAAATAATACTCAGATGTTTCAGGACAACACCTGTGAGCAATTTTGTTTCACAATATGAACTGTGGTTATTTCTAGCTCCTCCAGAAATTGAAAAGGTTGCCAGTGGTAGCATTCATCATGTTTACTCCTACAATTCAACCCCAGATCTCTTTACCGAGCAGTGCTTTAGTGTTCCCTTTGGAAAAGGAAACAGCACACTTGATTTTAAAGCTGGGAGGATATTCCTTCCCAATTAATGCCACGTCACAATTCTTAGACCCAACAACACAGCTGTAACCATAGGACCAATCTTTTATAGCAGTCTTAGGCCCTGCTTACATTGACAAGTGTGACATGAAAAGCTGACTTGTACAGCAAGACATTTGGTGCTAAGAATCCAGCTTTCACTCTGTGTGCATTTCTAAAGGCCATACTTCAAACAAAATCTTAAATGGTCCAGTAGACTGAACACTTGCCATGTAGCCAAGACACGCAGGATGTAAATCCTGAGCTTTAGCTTTACTGGAGAAGCACCCCATGCATGCATGGACACCACCATGAAATGTAAATTGAAGTGTGAAATGCAGTTAGGACTCAGAGATGCATTTCAAGAGCATTGAACTGCCCCAAAATAAGAAGGGCAGCATAGGTGCACCCTTGTTCTCCCAGCTGCTTCCCACATCACCAGTATCCTCCATCACTGTGGGATTTGCAGTGCTGAGTTAAGATCTACTCAGATAAACTGACTTTAGTCAGAGTGAGGGTTAATTCTTTTCAGGCTTCAGCATCTCTCCTCATGATACTGACTGCAATATCAAAGCCTTTGCCTTCTATATGCAAAAGTAAGCAAGTCATTAAGCTACACAATCCAATTTTAATTAAGCAGACCAAGAAATTATCAACCTGTAGTCCTCTAACTCTCTTCTCTCTCCATTGCAACAGTGGTCAAATTTTAATTACATATAATGAAAATCCAGGCTGGATAAGGAAAGTTTTCCCAATTTGTCTTTTCACTTGATGACAAAGTACTCTAAGCTTCCTCAGAGACTTGCACCTCAAATGACAAGATTAAGGATTGAGTTATGTTCAATCCTTTTTTTAAAATTTATTCTAATAATGAATCACAAGAATATTAACTGCTTGGTGTTGCAAGTGCCTGGAGCCAGGCTTCTATTTATGCAACAAAACTGTTTTCATATGCTGAGCCAAAATCATCTTAGATTTATTGATGATTACATATCTTACACTGTCAGAAGCTACAAAACACAGAAAATATTGATAGCCAAATTATCTGGCTTAATATAAAAGAAATACAATAGATTTTAGAATGAAACCAGAACCCTAACATTTACAAGTATTTTCAATAACCAAAAACTCCATGAAATTCCAAGTTCAGCAGTTAGTGCACATTTAAAAAAAAACCCACACTCAACTTGATCTCTGATCTACAGCCTGAACGCTGGTGTTATACAGCTGGACTAATTACCTCACGTGTATGTTTTCACTGATGGAGGAGTGTTCATTTTCTTTTCCTCTTCTCATTTCCAGATTTTTTAAATGTAGTTTCTAACTAGAGAACTACCCCAACACCTCACCCCCCCGCCAAAAACCCACCCATACATTTGCTTTTATATACAATTTTAACACTATTTTGAGACTTGGTATATATTTTGGTACTGATAATCAATATTTCTTAGGCTATTGCACTTTTTATGAAACATTAAGTTAAAGCTTTATTAATTTGTCTGAGACATAAGGGGACTACTTGCTTTCCTTGGAAAGTGACAACACTGATGACCCACTAAAAGAAGAGAACAGTTTTTCTAGGCTAATTATAATACCCATTATGGAAGGGATATCCTTCAACAATATTCTTTATTATGAGAATAAATACATAAAACAAATGCAATATATTAGCCACATTTCTTCATATACATTCAGAATAGAACAAGAAGCTAATAGGCATAATCAGCGGAACTAGTTCAACAAACAAATTCTTAGTAAGCCAACAACACTAGAGGAAAGTTGGAATGTTTATGCACCCGTAGCAGACAAAGAACATGTGATTTCAGTATTTCCTTTGTATTAATTTTAAGACAAACATACTGTAGTTGTAAGCATGAACTGCATGAACTGACAGAAGTGTTTAGCTCCGTGCGGTGGCCGTTTGAGGTTGTTCTGACTGCAACTGCTTCCCAAGGTATTCCCTGGAACACAACAAAAAATTAGATTGAGAAATGTTCTGGAGAGTGGGAAGTGGGATAGTGGTGACAATTATCAAGTAAACAAAGAAGAAAAAGCTTTAAGTTCAGAATTAATCCTTCAAATAATGTCTACTGTCAATAGTCAACTGGAGTGACAATGAGAGTAGCTGAGCTTTAGATAGCCACCATCTGCCCTATGAAAATGAAGTACAACTCAAACATCAACAAAGCTGTCTAGAAAAGGGAAGAGCCCAATGGGAACATTTAGAAGCCCTGACAACTGGTAGAGAACACTCATGAAGCACAGATTTTGCTTGTTGAATACACATTTTAGAAATTGTGGCAAAACGTTTAAAAGGATCCCTTCCCACAACCCAGCTGCAGGAGCACAAGTGGCACACACGACATACTGGCAATACAACCCATAGGCAAGCAAAACCAACACTGACTCAGTAACTACATACTCAAGTTGAGAAAATTAAGAGATCATCAATCCAGGCCCACTGTATACCAACATTTTCTTTAAAGTGTTTTCCTCACCTGCACTTTAAAGTGCACTAAGCTGCTTACTTTCTATCTCTCCTCTCAACACTGGAACATTCCCCAGATTACTAGCACTTGCCCTGAGCAACAATAACTTAAATTCCATGGAAAAATACAGCACAGTTCTTCTGAATGCTTCAATCCTTCACACTCCCTTGTGAAGGAAGATCAACACTTCAGAGAACCATAAAAAAGCTGAAAGAGGTCTTTAATAATAGTACCTAGGTTGCTGCTTGTCACAGAAAATACAATAATTGTACCACTGTATCAAGTGAAAGAGAGGTTTCAGGACTCGTGAAATGTAGGCGTTCTTTTTCTACTGCTGATCATACACTTAGTACTGTGCTTTCTCACTACACAGATACTCCAACCTACACAGGTTAAGCACTAGAAGCATCTCAGAGGGATGATGTGCACAAAGAAGTCTCAAAAACCCCCCACCTAACTCAAGAGTATGTGCTTTTGCTTTATTAAAAAAATAAATTTAAAAGATCAGGTTTTTTGCCCATTTCAAAAACTAGTTTTCAGCTAAGTGTCCTGTTGAACAGTTATTCCTTACACATTGCAATTCCTATTGCTAAACGAAGTTTAGCACCTCAACTGCACCACCCAACACCACTTTTCTCAGTTTTAACATTAAGCATCCAGAAAAGCAAAAATTCCAATAAAACGTTAATTTCAAACACCACTAGCAAAGAAAATAACACATAAATTGTATGCTGAACCATGTTATGATTAAGCACCTTCATTTACAGCTTCATCAGGTGTTGCTGTAAAAATCACAGTATTCTAATGCTTGGGCTCCACTTAATAGGTACAACTCTTGCTCATAACAGGCAGCTTACCACTCTCAAAGCAGAGACTCCTGCTGGCAAAGAAGGAAATGAGCTGCTCTCTTGTGGTTTGGCAGGACTCAAAACTGTACCACCAAAACAAAATTTGACAGTGATCCAAAAACACAGCCAGCAACTACAGCAGAGCTTCCATGCTCACCAAACCTCCTTCTGCTCTCTCAAGGTTTTTGGTTGTGTTTTTTTTCATTTGTTTCATGCCTATATGCATGTACTGACTCTAGTATTTCTTCTCTGACATCCAGCCTTGAAAGCAACTGACACTTGCTCCATACATGGCTCTGCTCATCGTATTACAAACCTGCAACATTATTCATTCTTAAAGCACAGATGAACCATATTGAATATGAAATTCCCACACCATTACTTTGAAGTAGGAAAATCAATCAAGCTAATAACCCATAACACTACAACTATTGCAAAGCTTACACTGTTTCAGATGCATGACAAAGGCTTTCTAAAAATCCCACCAGAGTGCAGTGTAGTCAGAAAAAATTTCCAAGAAGGCAGAGCAGTAGCATATTTTGTAGGTACTTAGTGCCTTCACAGACATATTCAACTTCTACAGGAGGCAGAACAGTATCTTCCCTACAAAACCTTTTGTAAGTGTAAGGTTTAAGTCCAGGCTCAAGGAAAAGCTCTCATCCCATTTCCCTAAACAGAATGAGTACCTCCAGTTACATCTCTACATTCTCATGCTGCAAACCCAAGTGAAAATCCCATAATGTTCCTACTCCATCACTTCTTTAGCCACCACCAAGGGCCACTGAAATGCAAAAACCTTGCATTACAAAGCTGTTAGAAGGATCAGTTAATTTTCTGTTTGGTTGACACTCCCATTTGCATTAACCCAGGACAAGTTCTTGCATGGTCTAGATCAGATGAACATGGAATCATAGAATGGTTTGGGTTGGAAGGGACCTTAGAAATCATCTGGTTCCAACCCCTCTGCCATGGGCAGGGACACCTTCCACTAGACCAGGTTGCTCAGAGCCCCATCCAACCTGGCCTTGAACACTCCCAAGGATGGGACATCCACAACTTCTCCAGGAAACCTCTTCCAGTGTCTCACCACCCTCACCGGAAGTAATTTCTTTCTGATATCTAATCTAAATCAGCCCTGCTTTTTTATTTTGCAGCCATCACTCCTTGGCCTTGTGAGAAGTCCCTCTCTAGGTTTCCTGTAGGCCTCCTTTAGGTACTGTTAAGGTGCTCTAACATGTCTCCAGAGCCTTCTCTTGTCCAGGCTTAAGAACCCTAACTCAGCTTTTCCTCACAGGACAGGTGTTCCATCCCTCTAAATCATCTTCAAAGCTCTCCTCTGGACCTGCTTCAAAATGTTAAGTAGGATCCTCTTCTCCCTCTGCTAAAACACATTCTAAAAGAATGAGAAGACTCAAATATATTTTATAAATACTGGTATTTCATCACATTAGGAGGTTAAGAAGCACTGTAAGCTCCAAACTTCACTCCTAAGTTAGATGTAAGTGTCCATCCGCATGCTGTTACAAATTAAGGGTCTAAGACTTTTCATTTATCCTGCACTGATACTTACTTAAATCTTAAGAGAAAAACTGGGATTTTAAAACTACTGTTTACCTCACAAAACTAAAGTTACCTGTAAGAATGCAAGCATTCAACGCATTGCACTATAAGAGCATGTAAGATGAAAGGATGGATCAAGATAGCAAATCATTTAATAAAATATACAAAATAGCATCTGAGAGGTTTGTGATGCATGTTACAATGGAAAGTAATAAGGTATTAGACTTACTTTTTTTAATTGCAAGCTATAAGCCCATGAACTGGACCATTAAAAGATATTTTAAACCGTTTTCCTCATACTGTAACAGAAAGGCCTTTATAAAAAGGTCAGGTTTAGCCACTGTCTCACTTCCTTCAACATAAAACCATCCTTATTAAAAGCAGATAAAACTAGTGCAAACAAGTTTGCATTTACAGATAAAAGCATTCAAACATGAAACAATTGATTCAGTATAAATTTACAAGAGCAAAAAGAAATTACCTCTGCACTGCAGAAAAGCTTCAAACATGCAACTGTAGTACATCACTTTTAAGACTAACTATAAAATCTTCCACTTCTCAATTAAAGCTCAGATCAACAAGACTTGAAACACCACACATTTTCACTTCCCTGGTAACTCAAAAGTCTGACGGTGAAGCATAATTAATTTCCATTTGCAAATTAATGTTTTCATTCTTATTAAAATAACCAAGTGAGATTCCTTTCACACAAGAAATTTCCCCCTTTTTTGGGCCTCTTTTTAAACACACATTTTCTGATGTTTCCAAAGCAATTTTTCCAAGAAGAAAAGAAAGCTTAGAGGTGAATACATGAATTCATTTTATCTCAAATTCTCATTCCAATTTGTTTCTTCATTTTGTTTAATTTAATTGGTTTTGTTTCTCATGAGAGACACTGACACCTTGAAGCTGAGATACACTTAAATGTCATAATTGCAATAAATGCTTAAAGTTTATTTAGGAAAAGGCACACGGAACTGATCCAACATGGAAGCCCCTGAACCCATCGAGTATGGAATAAGGAGATAATTGCAAACTGGCACAAGACACTACCTACAAATTTTGTACTAATATATACCATATACTAAAAGATCATTGTTAACAACAAACAGTCTGTGATAGAAAGGAAAGTTAACAGATACATACAACAGATCCCTAGAGGCCATGTGTTAAAAGGAACAAGCTTTGAAGTGTAAGTAGTACTACTTTCAGTGTTATACTCCAAATTCCAGTGCAGTCAGATTTACCTGTCCTTTAAAGAACACTGAAAATTACTTTTTTAAGAGGAAAAGGAAGAAAAGTAGATGAAGCATAGAAGAAAGGAAGGGTGAAATTTTCATATTTTCTCTTTTCTAACATTTAACTCTTGTATCCTGTTTCTTAAAGAACCAAGTTATCAAAAAATATTTGATAGTCTTGAATATCTGCAATTTCTAACTTGGTTTAGCAGACTGAGGTTCCCAAGAGACAGAATGCCTTTCTTTGACAAAAACCAAAATAAAAATACTGATTTTATTTTTCTCTACCTAAACATAAGCCAAGAGTCCCATACTTATGAAAATGAAATTGAAAAGCCAGTTCTAAAGAAATCCTTCCCATTATGAAAGAAGTGTAATAAAGGTATGGCAAAGTCTGCCACTTGACTCAACACACTCAAAAGACATTGCCAACATATACCGTTTAGAGAAAAATCATAAAGATACAACAAATAGCTAAACAAACAAGTTCACAGGACAGGCAGAAGATAGAATAGCTTGAACCAACTGGTCAGTTCTGCCAGCTTAATGTTGCATTTCTGCTAGAGGTCTAGTAACCTGGAGAGAAGTTACTAGACTGCAAAAAGAGATAGACCATTTTTAGTAATTGATTATGGCTTTACAAGTAGGTATTTGAGTTATACAGTTGATGTATTCCCAATTCTAAGCAGGCTAAACTAACCCTTGAAAACACTGCCTTGCAAGTGTAACACTGCACAGATTAACCATTCCTGGAGACTCTGAGCAGTACACATGAAGTGGCAACGCCAGGGCAAGGTTGCAACCATTGTCTGGTCTCCACCTAATCCAGTGGGAGACAAAGCTGGAACACCCATCCTTTAACCCATTCCAGCCGTGTGCGCCTGCCTTTCTCAGGAGGCACTCAAGGTATTCTGGTGAGACAGTACTTTTTGTTCATTTAACTCCCAAGTGGATTGCAGTGAATTGCTTTCTACAAACAAGCTCCCTTGAACATGGTTACTGCAGTGTCACCTTAACACCAGTGGTGGCTGGGAGAAAGGCAAGTGGAGCTCGACAGGGGCCACCACAGGCGCATTTGCCTCACCACAGAGCCACAGTCACAGAAGCCAGGAAAGAAAATAAGCCAGACTCAAATCAAACCCGCAGTGGTGTTAACACTCGGCTCCTTAAATGTAATATTAACATGTCTTACTGCTGGATCCAAAGTCATATCACTGCATATTTTTATATCTCTTTTATACATATAATATATAAAAATATATATATACACATTACATGCTCTTCATTATTATGTTCTTCACAGAAGTAAACAGAAATAGAACAGTTACGAAAGTAATAAAGTAAAAAACAAAGAGACATATTCCTAGAGAGCTGGGCTGGGAAGACTGCCAAAGCTGGAGTGCTACCACTGGAGAACTGCTGTTCTCTTTTGTCATTTGTTTACCGAACACAATTTTCTTCTTTGACTCAGTGGATTAATGCAATATTAAATATTTCAACTAAAAAAAAGGTATTAAAGATTATAAAACGTGTGTCTATTATACCAACGCCTACCATAAGTAGTTTTGAAAGTAAGTTATCACAAACCAACAACAAAAACAAAGAAACAAATGTACACAGCAGAATCAAAGCCACTTTGACCAAACAGTTTGGGCCTCTAACATATCAAACTGAAGATTTTTATAAATTATCTTTTTCAGTGGAATCATGGTGATTTTCACCATGTATCTCTTTGGCCTATAAATGTGGCTGTGGATCTCAGGACAGAAAAGATACTGCAAACATTTCTACAATTCTCAATACTTAGTTTAACAGATTCCACTTCATATAAACAAATAGAACAAAAGCCAACTGTTAAGATAACCAAAATCTAGGACATTGTTTCCATTTAATTATTCACAGTGAAGAGATGCTCAACATTCTGATGTGCCCATTAAAACTAAACAGTCTGCATGGTTGTACAAAAGGATTATGAACATTACATGAAAGGTGCTTTGTGTTTCCAAATGGAACCTTGTCTTCAGCTGAATGCAATAATATTAATAGACAATCTACAGATTATCTCCTGATTACTGAAAGCATTACTTATAGCATGGTTTAAAGCCCTCCTTACGACATGAAATGCAGCATTAATGTGAGTCTTCAAACTGAGACACTGCAACAACCTCCTTTCCCCTCAGTAGTTTCCCTGGTTTTGTCCAATTTTTGAAAGGGTTATGCTAGACTTCCGGTTCACAACTCCACGTACAAGCTATGAAGAAACAGCAGATCAGTGAGCTCTTATAACAAAGCTATTACTTAAGCATTTGATTTTAAAAGAAAATAAACTGTGAAATCCAGGTCAATATGTGCCTATTAGGAAGACAAAGCACGAGCCATTTTTCACGTATAAGATGCACTATGAGCTAAGATTTATGCAGAGCCATTCTTTGAATTTAAAAAACTCACTTGACTAAACCATGCAATGTGGTTTGAAAATGGTTTTATATTTAATCAGATTTAGTTACCGCAAAGAATTTTGTTCCTTACAACACTTAAGAGCTTTATATGCAAGAATGACCAATATAAATAGTGTTGAACTGAATTTTCCAATCAGGAAATCAAAGTTTTAAAGAACACTAACCAGAAGTAAATAATCAAATAGTTACTTCTTTGGTAACATATTTTTCAGCATAGTTCATGAAAATGAGCAGTTTCTTTGAGAAAACAAAATGCAAACTGAGCAGAATGTCTGATATTTTCCATGCTAACACAAGCTCTAGAAATATTAAAAAGTGTTTTTGCAAAGAGTACAGATCTCATGACAGAAAACATGAGCACAGTGTGAATCCCAGAAAGCACATGCCCAATAAAAACCACAGCCCCTACACCTATATGGAATGAAGTTTTACAAGAATACATATTTATGTGCAAATAAGAAGATGGAACACCCCACGAGAGGCCAAGTATGCCTGTAACTAATTGGATTTTTGCCTAACTTGTCTCATTCTAGCTAGGAACTGTTCTCTTCAAAAATATTAATTTTTACCAGAGACACTATCTTCTCAAACTTTTCATTTAGTTAATTTCTGTTAACTACTGAAATGGAATTGTATTGATGACGAAGGCTAAGAACCAGGATAAATAAGTATAATGGAGGTCACTATCCTGTAGGTATTGTTCCCTAGATTTAAGTCTACTACTCTATTAAGCATTCCACACCTCAGTGTTGGGATGGGGAAAAAAATAAGGGGTGGGGGTGGGTGCAAACTTCGCGGCTGCCAGTTAACTCTCACCACACCCTGCATTTCTCACTCACAAACGCAGGCATTGTACAGAAGCTATCTATAGAATAACAGTTTCTAAATATAGCATATTGCAAATGCTAGGCAGTTTCACATTTTTTACTGTCTCTCGGCAGAACTCCTCATTTTAAAAGATGGAAAGCAAGTAATTTTGTCTGGGCTGTGCATTTAGAAAATCACGTATGAACCTGTTGCATGTTCAAAGCTTGTCCAATTTGTTGCTTCATTCAGTATGCTGTTTATGAATTCCACTTCCATACCATACTTCATCATGCTTAAGTGATACATCCTAACTCCCACTGTTCAGCACCTGCCAACACACTGGTACTCTTCATGTTGGTATTAAGGAGGAGGTCAGGAGCCCCGTGCCTGAGCAGGTGAATGCCTGAGAGGAGGCTGTGACCCCATGGGAAGCCTGTGCTGGAGCCGGGTCCTGACAGGGACCTGCAGACCCATGGAGAGAGGAGCCCACACCGGAGCAGGTTTCCTGGCAGGGGTTGTGACCCTGTGGAGGGACCCACACTGGAGCAGCCTGTCCTTGAAGGACTGCACCCTGCAGAAGAGTGACCCATGCTGCAGTAGTTTCGGGAGGGGTGTTGCCTGTGGGATGGACTCATCTTGGAGAAGTTAATGGAGAACTATCTCCCGTGGCAGGGACCCCATTATGGAGCAAGGGAAGGGCTCCTCTCCCTAACCAGTGGGAGAAAACAACGTCTGATGAACTGGCCATAACCCCCATTCTGTCTCCCTGTGCCCCAGGGGAGGACGTAGAGCTGGGAAGGAGGGAGGAGTAGAGAGGTGTTTTTAAGGTCTTACTTCTCATCATCCTGCTCTGATTTTATTAGTAATAAATTCAATCAATATCTCTAATTTGAGCCTGTTTTGCCTGTGACAGTATTTTGTGAGTGATATCTCCTGGTCCTTATCTCAGCTCAGGAATCCTTTGTTGTATTTTCCCTCCCCTGTCCAGCTGTGGATGGAAGCAATAGAGCAGCTTTGGTGGGTGCATCCACCCAGGGTCAACCCACTACACAGGTTCTTATTATCAGCATGGGGTGCCATGACTAACACAGTTAAAGATTGAAACTCAGGATTAATTCCCATGTATAGGCAGTAAGTGATGCTAAAAAGATAATTTTCCTCCTCACTTCATCAAGTGCATGATCGTTTAACATGCAAATGTAACTGGAATACTTCACTTGAACTTATCTCATCTGAAAAGCTGACAGCAGTTACTGCTTTTGCCAACACAGCTTCACCATTTAAGAGAACGCCTGACGGTCTGATTTCCCCCCATTTATCCCTGACTTAAAAACCCCTAAGGGAAAGCCAGTTGAGCAGCCTGTAATGAACTACTGAAATTACTCAGGAGTTAATCGTCTCTAAGTTGAGTTAACAGTTGAATGATACAGCTGTGTTTTAGGCAGAATGCTACTTCAGCTGCCCCATGGCACTCCCTCGATTCAAGTGCCACAAGCTTTCCTTACCTGCTGGCTCCAGGCACAGCACTTGCACCAAGCCTCATTGTGGCAGAGCAAAGCTTTATTTTCTAATCCCTCTGTGGCAGGATGGTTACCCCCCATCATCAGCTCCTCCTGTGCATCCCAGATATCTGGTGCATAAAGAGATAGCCCAAAGGCACAAAAGCCCAGCAGGGGTCATCTCTGGCGCCAAGAAGGCTCAGACCTGACTAAGAGTCCATATCTTAGTCTGCAGAGCTGATGAGAGGAGAGATGAAAGAGAACTATTGACTAAGAGCCATGGTTTTACTCTATAAAAGATACACAAAATACCACAGAGGCAGAAGCCTCTTACACCATGAAAGGTGTTCCAGACTTCTCCCCGAGGTCTGGACGCAGACTTCGTGGTTACTTCTCTGGAGATTGAGAGAAAGGATCTTCATGTGTGCCCTGCCAGCAATTGGATGGTAAGATACATTGAATCCTAAGCTTATGCTATTTCTTCACTAGCTGTAACTGAAAAGGTACCATGTTTCGTGCACTGTATATTAACTACTAGTAGTCTCTTCCTTTTGTTCTATTCCTGTGTAGTATTTAGTTTACTTTAAGTCTTATGTTTGTTTGTTTCCCCGTCTATTAATAAATGATTTATTCTATAATAGACAGAATCAGTCATCAATAAAAGAACATACGAATGAGAGTAGGTTTTGGGGTGCTGGCCGCCTCAATAAAGTTACTGTCTGCTGCCAGAGGCCTGGGCAGGAGACAGGGTTAATATAAACGCCCACATCCATTCGTGACACCCTCTCTCACTTAGCCTTCAGGGAAAGCCTGACTACCTGTCACATGTGTCACAGACAGTAATGCCGAGCTGTTCTGTGCCAATTAAATTCAAGGAAAAAAACAACTGCTTTGAGTGAAATAACTGTAATTCCAGAATAAGTGGAAGCAAGAGGGAAAACGCTTATTGTTTCCCCAGCTCTGAAGAGCAAGGTAAGCAAAACCTTGAAGTTGCTGAATAACACATCTTATGACAAAGCAAAGCTTAGTAAGTGGGCACTTAAACCACAGTGTGCAACAGTCAGGGGACTCAGCTTCTGTGGTGAGAAGAGACAGCAATGAAACAGAAGAGCTCCTGACACTTATCAAAAGCCAGATCTACACAAAGACAGATCTAGCTTCCCACATACAGTGTGTCATCTCCTTAGCTTAAGCTGTAAGTCCATGCCAGGGGGAACACCACTTTGGCAAATAGGAGCCAAGGACAATGTGGCCCAGAAGCTTGTTCCACTATGAATTAAACAAGAAAAACACTCCCTACAGAGACGACAGTGTAAGTCTGGAAGTGGCATTAACTTACACAGAATCTTTTTACTGACACCTCTGAAGAGCTGAAACTAGGTACTTTTGCCATCTCCCTCTCAGACGCAAGTCTAAAGGTTCATAAACTGAAAAGCAGGCACAGAAATGCTCACACCATTAAAAAACCAAAACAAATCTAGAAGACCAGATGAGATGTTTTTACAAGTAGCATTCTCACACTGAAAGTGAAAAAAAGCCAGGTTTGGCATTCAGGAAAACTTTTACTACCAGTGAGGTCTGTGCTGGAGAAAGACCAAAGGTCTTACTGACAGATTTTCAAGACATCGGAACACACATGAAACAAAACCTGTCCCTACTGCAGAAGGCAGTATCAGTAACTAAACTGTCCATGCTGTAATCTCTATTTAGTTACAGCTGGTTTGTAATACTCAGAATGTTTCAAATATATCAGAACAGTATAGTGAGAAAAGAAATGTATTAAACTGAGAAGCAGGGTGGAGCACAATACACAATAATGACCAAAAATGAGATTATACATGACCATGCGTTTAGTCTCCATCTCCACACACTCAGAAATTCCATGTTATTTATCAAAGTACTCCTTACAGGTGGAGAGTATTAGCTGGACTTTTCATAGTAGGGTATTTAAACATGTGTTTCACTGTTACAGAAGGTTCCCACAGTATGTGAGAGGGAGGGAGTAGGATAAAATGAATATAACATGCATGAGAGTTAAAACCTTAAAACCCATATTCTTCAGAAGGAAAGGGAGAAAATTAGCTTTGTTTTACCTAAGATACACTGCAGAGAGAGACAGTGGGAGCTTTTTGTCAACTTAGCCAGCCTGCCACAGCAAGGAGGTGACTTTATCTGTCAGAAAGTGCTTGGTAGACCTTGTTCCCCTATCACTTTCACACTGCTAGCATCATCCGTACTCAGCCTTTCAAAAAGATCACATTCTGTCATAGGAGAGAAAACTGACAGAAGTTATAAATATGTCCAAGCACTAAGCTTTTCAGAAATAAAAGGTTGTTTAAATTCAAAATTAAATTAGTTTTTTGTATCCCAACACTTATGTTCCAATATACTCAGACGTATTGCTATATTTTATCTTTCTTTAAGGCAATGCCAAACTGAAAAGATGAGTTCTGGTGCACTCATAATTAACAATCAGATTAAAAACTCCTAATTAGTTTTCTTAACTCTCCATGCTTCATGCTTAGCATACCTAATTAGTTTGGCAGCTTATACAAAATTGCTCCATGAAATCTGAAGTTTTTCAGAGCTTCAGCCCTTCAATGCTTCCCTATAAAGGTCCAGTGTTCTGTTGGAAAGGCAACATCACCCACCAGCAAGTTCTGTGGCTGAACTTGCCAAGACTTCGGGGTTATTAGAGAACTACTCAACAAACAATGAAAGAAACACCTCACTTCAAATCCTATTCTCAGTGATTGATGAAAGAGGTACCAGCATGTGTCTTGCAACTTCATCTAACCAATCAGCACACGAACTTCTGCTATTCCACAAGCAGGTCCAATAAATTCATAGAATCATTACAGAATATCCTGAGTTGGAAAGGAACCACAAGAATCATTGAGTCCAGCTCCTGGCCCTGCACAGGGCCAGCCCAAGAGTCACACCATGTGTCTGAGAGCATTGTCCAAACACTCCTTGAACTCCATCAACTGGTGCTGTGACCACTTCCTTGGGGAGCCTGTTCCAGCGCCCAGCCTCCCTCTGGGTGAAGAACCTTTTCCTAATACTCAACCTAAGCTAAAACACATTGTTCATGGGAATTACTTGTGTGACATTCAACCATGTAAGGTGAAGCTACTCAATTCAACCGCTTCCAAAATACACAGCAAAACTAAGTTCTTACCATCAGCATCATATTGATCTGTTGCTTTAAAACTGCAGTCGTACCACAGAAAAATATTGTTTCTCCCCTAAAAGAAATCTACTGTCTTGAATCCTTTCTCCACACCAAAGATTTCACACTGTTAGTAGTACGTTAAATAATCTCCACATACCAATTGTGAACCATCAGCTTCTGCACAGCCAGTAGTGCATTATAACGAACTTGTTGGTCTTCGTGATGCATGTGGTTCATGACCAGCTGCTTACCACCAAGTTGTTCAATCACTCTGAAAAACAGGAGAGGAGCAAGTTTTTTGACTTTTTTGACTACTTTAAGTTCTGCGTAGCTATCCTATCCAATCACTTCACATCCAAGGCATTAAGAGGTTAAGTTTAAATTATATTAATATTTATTTTATTAGAATTATTTATTTCCCAAGATACACATCTCATCTGACATGTTACAAATACAGATTATCTCCTACTAAATACTGATTTTTTTAAAGAATTTTTTTTAAGAATTTGCAACATCAGAAAGTGTTTGTATTGGACTCCTGTTTGCTACTTTGAAATAAATAATCAAGAAAAGAACTCTTCAGAGAGGATTATTTACTTTATTCAGCTCTCTAAAAGGGTTGGCAGGGTATAGCATTATCAATTATTTGCTAGGAGAGGTAATGCCCTCCCCCCCATAAATGGATGACAACCAGGCCACTCCATTTTTTGAAAGAATAAAACCCCAATCTCTTCTGGCACTGTCTAATACAGAAAAAGGCTTGTAATCACACCAACATCTATTCAATAACCCACCTCATACATATAGTGCTTTTTGACATTCAAACTGTACTAGAGCCACAGCTATTCCTGCACAAGATGCAGAACTGGCTGTTAAGGTACCATTCCCAGAACAGTATCTGCTTCAGCTGCATCTTTCCCTACAAACTTCACCACCAGAGTCAGCCGTAGCTTTTTAACAGCTATACCAAATCCCCTATGAAATACTGATGGAACCTTGTACCGCATGTCATGAATATATTATTTCTTAATAAAAACAGTGGAAGGCAACACACTCAAAACCTGAAAAAGTATCACCATCCAGATGACTTCACATGCAGCATTTCAGTCTGTCGTAACAGTAAGTTTGGAGAGAATTTGCAAGAATATATGAGCTGATTTACTCACTGACTTTCATATGTTTGTTTTACATCAGTTCTTTCACGGATCACGTAGCAGTTAAACATACTATCCTGTGAAGACACTATCATTTGCTTTAGGCTTAACCTGATGCTGTCCTGCCATTCTAAGCTTGCATTAGCTATCTGCATGTAGTACTGCTCTTTTCACGGCCAGATTAATGCACTGCTGCTGCACAATGCAATGTATTTTTGCAAACGACAGAACAGGTATGAAGATATAGCATGGAGATGAAAAAGAGAATTTTCAATTTCACTTTATAACTCAGTCAAAACCATCCTTAAGACCACAGGGAATATTATTTCCCAATAATATTAAAACATTTGTTTCATAAAGCAGGAATGGATTCAGAAAAGTGCAGTTGTTTCAAGCTGGAAAACCCTTGCCAAGAATTCAAGAAGTTACTAACAATGTAACAGATTCAAAAAACCTTTATGCCTGCCTTATGCTGCCTCACATTTTGAATGAGTTAAATACAAAACCACTGCACACAAAGGCAAGAGTATGAAACACAATATTTTTTTCTTTATTATTATAGGACTGACTTAAACCATTGGATTTTCAGGAATTGAAAGGATGTGAAAAAGGCATTAAACTCAAAAGCTTCCTTATGCTAGAAGAATGCAAGAACCAAAATGAAAAGTTAAAAGCCTATAATCACAAATGGTAATAGGCTCTTTTTGATGACAATACATCACTGAAATTATGGCTGAGAACATGAAGAGTCGAAGAACAGCATTATCATTCTTGCATAATGCTGCCTACAGGTATAAATCACTTCCCAGCCATGGGTTTTCAACCCAAAGGTCTAAACAGTGAAGAAGGTTGGCAGTGAATCCTATTCCTTCAAGTCCCAAATGTGTACAAAACACTACATTTAGTTTCCCCTCTCCTCAACTGCTGCTTATTTTACAGCAGTAATAGAGCCCAGTGGAACAGTTACGTGTGCACATCTTCTGCAGTGACTGTTCCCCATAACACCACTGCACTAAGTCAAAATAGTGGCATTTAGGAAAGTTTCTGGATGCTGAAGACCCAGGTTTTAACATGACCCATTTAAAGGGAGAAAGAAGACACAAAAGATGAAGACAAATGAATACAATTTAGACTCTTATAGCTGAAAACAAATATAAAATCCACACTACATATCTGAAAGCAGGCCAGGGTGAAAAAGGGAATGCAAGTTTTTTTCTGAATTGGGAAGAGAACGTCTCTAGGTGACCATCTCTTATACATGTAAAACACAAAGCCCCTGTTCATAGCATTCAAGAAATTTGAAGTGTTGATAGTACATTGCAATAACCCTTGGGCCATATGGAAGCGGTGCTGGAAGCCTGCATTTATCCTTAGTGACAGGAAGCACTAGTGCCATACTTTATTTCTGCTGTTACACTCTCAGAAAATGCATCTTGGTGAGCCTCATGAGAAGCTCACAGTGCTATTGTCTTGACAATTTGGTCCACAATGCGTAATTTTAAAAGCAACTCATAATTGTTTAAGCATTGGAGAACAGCCATGAAAAAACACAGTCTTTAGTTTAACAAATGTTTTCTTTTGTCAGACAAAGGGAAAGGTTAGCCAGAACTGTAACTCTAGGTCTCTGCTGTGTGCAGCAAGTAAATTCAAGTAGTTTTAGGTTCCAATTCATCACTGCAACCTTCAAAGGCTAAGGACAACCCAGTTAAGAGTTGACAATAAACGCTTAATGGAAACAAAAGTATTTAAGACACCTGAATTCTTCTACTCTTCTAAACCAAGGAATAGTATCCATTCTTAAAGTGAGTCATACAATGAGAGTGTGAAATACCAACCATGTGTGGGAGAAGTACACGACTATATATCAAAAAACATAAGAAATGGACTATTATGCTGGAACTGACACATAATCCATAGGTATTTTAAGCAGTTCCAAAATTGCTGAAGTCATATTTGGTAAGAATACACTGGATTACAGAAGAAAGTCTTTAAAAGAAAGAGATTGAGGCATTTCAGTTTGTTCATTGGAACAGAAAGCTAAATAAGCCAAGCCTGTAAGCAGCAGCTAAAAATATAAGAATTTGAGATAAGATTGTGGGTTAGAACAGTATCCAGGACACTTCTTATTTGCTGATGACCACTCCTTTTGAAGGCTGCCACTTTGCTGAATAGGCTTAACAGGCTGGGAGCTGTGTGAAGCTGTGGTCCTAAAAGCTACACATTTTCCAGCTACAAACAGAAGGATACAGGTTCTGTTTTCCACTCCTGATTTCAGAGCTTCCAGCAAGGGGGTGCATGGCCATACTAGCCCAAACATTCAGGTAGATGCATGCAAGCTGCTCAAGGATTATGGCAAACATGTAATAAAATGATTTAATACAAAGAGCAGCTCAAAGCAAGAACAACCAGTATTAGTCAGTCCTCCAGCTTTGCCACTTGCAGGCAGCACTATCAGTTTCCACCTTACTGAAGGGATATTTTGCCTCTCTTCCAAATACCATTTCAGTTCAAGCAGCTGACAAGACTATAAGGGCTATGAGTATTTCTGGAGTCAACAAATCTTCCTAGCATATGTATAGCCTGAAGTTTCAGTCTGTTGTCCATGATTCTACTACTGTCAAGACAGCAGTCTGCACAAGAAATGTTCATGAAATTCCCAACAAGGCTAGAAGGCCGTTCTCATCTTATCTATTGAGCTGGATTTAGCTGAGGTAGTTAACTTTCCTCTGTACTAAAACCACTGTCGATCTCATCATTGCTGGGCAGCATTTGCACTGCAACATGGCCTTCTCTGCTCCTCACCCCACCAGCAAGGGGGCTGGGGCTGCACAAGGACTTGGGACAGGACACAGCTGCGCCAGCTGACCCCAACTGACCAAAGGGATATTCTATACCATATGGCATCATGCTCAGCATATGAAACTGGAAGAAGAAAGAGGAAGGCGGGACCATTCAAAGTGATGGTGTTTTTCTTTCCAAGTACCCATTATGCATGATGGAGTCCTGCTTTCCCTGGGATGGCTGAACATCTGCCTGCCTGTGGGAAGCAGTGAATTAATTCCCTGTTTTGCCTTACCTATTAAATTGTCTTTATCTCAACCCACAAATTTTCTCCCTCTTACTTTTGTTCCTCTCCCCGATTCTGCTGTGGGGAGAGAGCAAGTGGCTATATGGACCTGAGTTGCCAGCTGGGGTTAAACCATGACATCCATTAAACCCTGACCAGAAACCAGGAACAGACCACTTCTTTGCTACAAAAATTAAGTCACATGTCCCCTGGTGTGAGTGATGAGCCAGATTCCTGAAGAAACCAAAGGCTTCTTTCTGCTTCAGCAGTCTCTACCTTAGAGGTGAAATTATTTAGTAAACATCTTTGCCAGCAGGTTTTTAAAGCAGGAGAATATAGCAATGTCTGTGTGTATTTCAACAGGAATTTGGTTTATAACGAGCATGAATGCTTTCACCAAAATGTGTATTTGTGTAGCTACAACATGCTTAAATGGAAGAGTGACAACTGAATCTGTGCATCACTGAAATTACAATAGCAACTGTTTGTGGAAAAAACTCTGTAGTCTTAAGTCACGAAAGAGTCTTTATCATTGCTGGAAAAGTCCATGTCTACCCTAAGTCCAATAATTACAGTCCAGTTAGTCACAACTGAGAGGAAAAATTATATGTTGAATAAACTCTTGGTAGTTCTTTCAATTTCTTCTGGTGCCTGGCTTCTGCTTTAGTCTAAACATTGTATTCAAGACTTCCTTTAAACATTGGTTCCCTTCACTGTTAAGAGACACTGAAATATGTTAAGTCAAAGATCCAGTTCACATTTTCTCATCTGATCTAGTTTGTATTTTCTCATCTTCCCAGTGAATAAAACTTAAGCATAACCTGCAATCCCTTTGTAGCATATTTTAATATCAATAAGCAAAAAAGCCACAGGCACAGTACATACTCCTGCTGCTCTCTAGAATAACAACATACTGGTATTTTCCTACCGTTTCCCACGGGGATAGTGTCGTACATATTCCCCCACATCATGAGCAGCTACAGCCAGCACCTGTGGATCATCAGAAACCTCCAGAAGTTTTGTCAGGATTCTAGGAAAGAATTTGAAACAGTCAAGTCACAGGTTTTGGGTTGGTTTTTATTTTTTTTGTTTTGGTTTTCTCATCTGTTGAGGATTCTTTAATCAGTAATAACTTAAAATCACAAAACCCATTGAACTTTTTCCAAACATGCAGTTGTACCTAACGAAACCAAGAACCTGCCCTAATTAACAGAATTATTTAAAATATTCACTAGAGTCAGTTTAGTGAGCTACATACACAAGTATCTATAACCAAGGATTACAAAATCTCTCCTTTTTTTATACTTTGGCTTCAAAACCAATAGTTCTGAGTTCTAGATAAGCTGCATTAAAAAGCAGTTCTGTCCTAACTCAAAGACTGAGAAGATGAAAGCTATACGACCTTGTAAATTACTCCAGTGCCACATGTTATTTTCTTAGCATGCATAGAAACACAGAGCTGTAAGAAGTAGAAAAGAGCTTCTCAACTCTTAATACTATCTGGATTTTTTAATTAAGTAGTTAAACCACCTTTAGTGGAAAACAGCTACAAGTAACACTGTTCTCTAGTCAATAATGAGAAGGGGGAAAAATGACACAGATTATGAAGGTTAGGCACAGTTGAAAAGGTTAAACATACAGATCACTGGAAAATTAGATTATTCTATACTTAGTGAGATAACAAATGCGTCCTAATCAGAGAAAGCTAGAAACAAGACGAAATAGGCAGGTTAAAAATTCAACTGGATTAAAAAAAAAGAACATTCTGGTAAAATTAAATTACCACAGCCACTACCTCCCTAAAAGACAGAAAGTGACAGAAAAAGCACTTCTCAAATGAAAAGAACCTTTTGACACAAAGAGGAAGCAGAAACTTGAACCACAACACTAATCAGATGACACCGAAGATCTATACAATATTGTTGAACAAAGTACAAGTCCACCATCAAAGTAGGCAACAATGGCAGAAGGTATGAAACAATTATGTTTAACAGTAGTGTAAGAGTATTAGATTTAGAAAACTAATAAACAGGCAGATAAGGAAAAATAAAATTATAAGGCTTAAAGCAAATAAGTATTGTCTGTCAAATGCCTTACAATGCAAAAAACTAAGTTCTGAGGTGCAAGAATCTCTCCATTATGTTGTGGCAGAGGGTCGGTAGGTTTTTTGTGGGTTGGTTGGTTTGGTTTGGTGTTGTGGTGTTAAGGTTTTAGAGAGTTTTTTTGAGAGTTGGGGATGTGTTAAAGGAACTATTGAAGATCACTGTCTCTGTAGCAGCACAAGCACAATAAATTAAGTCCCAGAATGAGGAGAAATAAATACAGCAAAACATTGTAATCACTACAGGAAGTACTAAGCCTCAACATGAACTTCATGCCGCAGTTTCAGCATCTAAAATCTTTAAGTCTATAATCCTACATATTTGGCAATATGCCCTCAGGGAAGAATTTATCAGACTTGTTTCGGTGAGGTGTCATGGCAGTCGAAATGCACATAAAGCTCAGGATTCACCTTGCTCTTGCCATGCCTTCTAACATCTCACATGCTCCACTCAATGACCTGATTTCTGTTACATCTGGCACTTATTAGCAAGCACTGAAGTGAAAGAACACCTTGTATTATCAGTTAATGACAATGAACATGAAACAACTAAGAGCCAGGCATCATTTCAGGACATAGTTTCATACGCCAGTCAGCCAGTCCTTGACTGAAAAAGAAAATATGAGCTTCAGGCTCACTTCATCTAACAATCTATGTACTCCAAACAGTCCCAACACAAAATAGACAGACTGCAATATAATGCACTGAGTCAAATTTTTCATGGAATGGTACCGTAGCTTTCAACTCCCAAACAGCCAAGACAGGAGTTCATTACTCGGATCAACATTACCACACAATACAAAACTAAGATTAAGATATAGCAAAAACATTTTTAATCAAATCAAACCTGCATGCAAGTTAAGCTAGAGATATTCCCTCTATCATCAATACATTTTGACCAGTAAAGGCAAATAAACAATTCTGCTTCTGAACAGAACAAACTATATATTCTAAAATAAGCAGGATGTTTTGACTTGCTTTCATTCTTGACACTACTTTGTGTTAAAAACACAAAGATTCAGGTTCATGTAAACACAGAGAATATTAAAGAATCACGTGATTCAAGACTTGAAAACTTACTTCAGTAGTTCATAATTCTTCTCATTTAGTCTTACAGCATTCTCCCGCCAAAACTTCTCAGACTTGTGTACAGGACTCCACTCCAGTCTTCCCGACTTGAGCTCAGAACTGTATTCATCAAAGGAGCTGCAACATAAGACCTAATGAGATACTGGCCAAGCTTCTGTGAACACTTTGAACCATATGCCCAAGCCTGTCCCTAACAAAGCTGGAGCTCAAATTGCTATGATACATTTGCAGTGCTCTGCAGAGTATGAGAATTGTTCCCTGTCTCAACATTTTGTAAGTAAGAAAATGCAAGAGAGACAAGAAGAAAAAACTGTTTTAAAACATACCGCTCTATCCACCCCAAAACACTATTCCCAGAAAAAAAAAAAAAAAAAAAGGAAAAACCCAAGCCACACAAAGGCAACATTTTGGAATTTAATTTGCTGTTTTGCTGGGTTTTTGTTTTAACTTCCCCAACCAAGGATTCCAGTCTTTATCTTCCATCCACTTAAACCTTTATCACTACCTACAATATGCACTTCAATTTAGGCACAAGACCAAGAACTAGGTAAACACTAGCAAAAACTTGAGTTAATCTGGACAGGAGAATTTATTCTAATCAGGTAGTCTTCAGTTTTGACTAGAAATCCTTTAAGATCACTTTCAAGTCCTTTAACAACTTATCAGTTACAAAGATCACATATATAAGTGAAGATGTATTTTCTACTCAGCCTCTAAATACTGATACACAATACAAAACTAACAACCAGCACATCTCTGTATGCTCTACCTTACTAAATAGTATTTACATATCATAATTCTGTAGATATTTTAGCCTTACAAAAGAAAAAGGTTCTACCAACATGCACTTAACTGCATTTCTTAAAGTGCACACTGCAAAGCATACCTAAGGTCCTGCACGCTCTCACCAAGCTTGTCCAGTAGAAATTTGATATCTTCACTGATGTCTTCATCATCGTATTTCTGCTGATCCAAATTCTCCAGCTGCTTTAAAACCTTACACTGAATCATGGCAAGAGCATATTCTTGGCGAGTTTCTCTCTCAGTAGATTTCTCTAACAAATTCTAGGTAAGTAAAGATGTATTTATTTTGTTTAAGAACAGACTACTTTGAAACAAAGCAGTATTTTTAAGAAATTCTTACTGAAACTTTTTAATTTAGTAAGTGACAAAACTGACCACTTCTTGAAATAATCTCTCTTCAATACTAGAAAGTACTAATTCACCTGTTTTGAATATTTTCCACATGAAATTGAGGTGACTACAAAGATTATTAAAAAAAAAAGTGCAGGCTTATATCCCAAATAGCAGAACCTCCACCATAAACAACTACTTTTATCTTGGATTATCATTTTAGCTTTCTGTGCAGCAATAGCATAAAGCAGAGAGACTTTAAAAAGAAATAACCTCAAGCCTTACTTCCAATTCAAAGTTACCATCTGGGTTAGATCAGCTCTTTTCAAGTCTGGGAATATTCCAAATAGACATTTTTATTCAAATAGAAGCTTGTTTGTAGTGTTGGAATTACAAGCACAGAATGCAGTAGTCAAGTTCCAATGTCATTCCTTCATTACATTTCTACTCAATTTAATCAGCTTTCAATTATGTTTTTCAACCAGAGCTGGCTGCCTGCACTTTTTGATAAAGCTGAAAACATGAATGTCATATAAAAGACAAAGTCCTTAACAAACAGAACATGTGTTCATGTAAATAAGACTCAACATGCACCAGAAATAAGCAGTGAAACCATACAGAAGGAATTTGACTGCATCACTCTTGTCACACAACTATTACACTTAAGGTTTCTTAGATATCAGACATCCTGTTAGTTACTGAGGCATAACACTGCAAATCAATTTTAAAACTTGAAAACTAAAAATAAGTCATATTACTGCTTTTAATGGCCATATACAATTAGCTTTAACGTGGAAAAAAAAGCCACCCCAGTTTCTACTCCAGTAAGAGAACTAAAAGGTAATTCACAGAAAGTAATCCTGATTTACTTAGAGTTAAAACAGCTAATGAGAGCAAATGAACAAACAATGAATCTTAAATAAGAAAATTCAACAGGTTCAAGGGGCAGGTGGATAAAGGTTACAAAGAACTCCTAGTTAAGATAATTGCAACCAGATGTGGAAGCTACTCCAAATATTATTACTTATCTCATACCATAGCGAGATACTCAAGCTTTTCATAGTAGATTTAAAAGGATACGTTAACAAAGTAAAAACACAAACACATGACTATATAGATGGATCAGTAAACTACTCAGCAATAAAAACCAAAGTCTTAAGGTGTAAAACTAGTTCTAGGCAGGAAACAGATGTAGAAGGCAATAAAAGTGTGAAAATGAGGGGATAAAATAATAGGTAGAGAAAGTAGTAGATTCAAAGAGACAGGAGTGCCCAATACTTGTTGCTTTATAGAAAAAATTGTTACATTTACAGTTATATATTTCAGGCAATTAAATTGACAAAAAGGTGAAATATGTAAAATTAGGAGAAATCAAGTAGTAGAGAAGACACATGCAAGTTGCCAAGACTCACGGAGCACGTTCAGTAATGCACAGACAGATCTGAACCATCAAGCCTAGTCTTTTATGCAATTCCCTTCCCCCCCCATAAACTGACACTGTGGCATCTCACACAGGAAAAGGACTATTTTGCCTCTGCTACCTATTTTAATTTTGCTTCACAACTCACAGCTCTGATGTCTAATTTCTAATCTATTATGTTCCTGGCTGCCAGTTAACAACTCATCTTCACGCCAACATGAGTCCTTAATGTTGGAGAAAGGAAACAGCTAAGTTACACTCCCCATAGCCTGTAACAGAAACACCTTATTCTTTCTTAGCCTCTATTTAAAAAACTTAGCTTCGTTTTTGCCTCCTCTTTTGCCTGCTGCAAAACACAGTAAATCTAAGAACTAGCAATTATTTCTCCTACTTTTTATGACCTCAGAATAGGAAGAAACTGGATATAGACTGCTGAGCTTCTCAGCCTTTCTTTTTTTAATTTTTTTTCCAATCTGTCTTGCTGTATGTCCCTGCTTAATCCTAACATTAAGATCTTTCAGAACACAACATCTACAGAGTAAGAATAGTAAGAATATATAGTAAGAATAGCTCCTACTGAACATCTCATACCACTGTACTCCTTCAACAAGACAAACAGCAGATTCTTATGATCTGCCTTATCCAGAAACCTTTCAGAGGCAGATGTTTTCAGACAGAGATAGAGTAAGCACCTTCACACAGCTTATCATTGCTAATCAGCAACTCAATACGCAACAATTTCCCTCTCCCCATTCTAATTTGCTTGCAACATTTACTATTGGAACACAATCCACACCCAAGAAAACAAATAGCTTCCAAGACCTACATTTCCTACTCAGGATACCAAGTGCTGCTTTAAAACAGCATTACAAGTTGTTACAGCATTCCTGTGTTACTCACAAGACACTTGAGAAGCATGCACATAAAACTAGTAGCATCCATGAGCATAAAATGGTACTCTCACAGTGAAAACATCAAGCCTAGGTACTCAGTTATTCCTAATTATCTTAAACAGGACCAGTGATTTTCAGGTAATGCAGGCACAGTAAGTCTTATATGGGTATTTTGATCCGCCCTTACAGAGCCACCAAGACACCATTTTTGGGCTAGTAGATAAAAATAATTTCTCAGTGGGACAAACATATGTATCCAAAATAATATTTTGTTAATTGAAGCTTCATAAGGTAAGATTTATCAGCTATTAGTAACTCCAGGGTTTTACAGCAGAACCAGTAGGAAAAAGACTCTCGAATTAAGAAAGAGAAATCACTAGTGCCTGTGTTAACATTGTTTTTTTAAGTCAACCTTATTTTAAGAAGGCATTGAATAACAGATATCTATTACTAGTAATAGCATGTCTATTACCTGTAGCAAAACTCAAGTTTACTAAAAGAAAAACCAAAAAAACCCAGAGAATTAAGCTTTCAATCAGCTTATTGATATGGTCCAGCAGAAACACCTGTGCATCAGCAACATTTGAGACCTAGGAATTTGTGAGAGAAGCACAGCATGACTGCAGTTAACAGATACTTACCCGAAATGCTGCAAGGATGATTCTGGTTACTTTCTCTTTGACAGATTCCTGAAGAATATCTGACAGCACGGGGACAATATTGTACCGACGAAGATATTCACACATTTGAGGGCTAAATGCCAGCAGCCACACACAGAAAATCATCTGATACTGGAGCTGAAAGCCGCATTTGTTGCTCAAGACACCCATGATGCTAAAAAATTGACATAGTACACATTTAATTTTTAAATAATGACTACATAAGTTGCATTGCTCCCATCTGAAACACTAAAAGAAATGGTAACGGGAACTCATTGGAAAGAGCTGCTGAGGATGAGCATACAACATACACTTCACAGTAACCTGCATCACTATTTATCACTGTATAAGCAGCTTGTTCAAAAAGCCATCTTTTAAAGATATGGTTATTTTCTCCTTAGCCTTAGAGCCATAAAGCAGCTTTTCTCATGTGAGTGAACTGATGTGGTACTGTATCCACCTCACATCCAAGATGTTTTTTCTACTGGCAAGTTTCAAGCATTATTTTTCATTCTAGAAGAAACAGAGAAACACACGGCTACTCCTTCAGAGTTAAGAAGGAATAAACAGATAGAACAAAATCTGTACAAATTGAACTTATTTTCTTAATTGTACTTGTCCATGGGAGTGTCTGAAATGAGCTGAAGTATTCATTATTTAACAGCGAGTTCTCAGAAAATCGCTCATAGATACAAAGTACTGCTAGAAAAAAACAGTATCACATGATCTACAAGAAGACATCATGCAGAAGGTTTGCTAAGCTGAAGTTTTGAAAATTTAGTAAGGAATTTACAGGTCCATTCTGAAACAATTAACTCAATTTAAAATTTAAAACAGACTCTACTCTCAAAATCATTCTTACCAAGTTTAAGACAAGTTCAAACATCATGAAACACAGGCTGATTGCAATGTTTTAATACTTGATTAAAAAGCTTCCTTGGTTTCAGCAGTGTCACCTTGACACATATTAACATCACCTGAAATTTTACTTCACTAGTAATTTTGACTTTTCTCCATTTCAGTGTAAAGGGATATCTTTCCTTAAAGCGCAAATTATGTACCAACCATCCCCAACAGAGGCATGGATGGCAGAAAAATTATTTATAGGCAAGCATTTTTTAAATAAGGTAAGTGCTGAGATCCTAGCCTAATGCAAAGCTATTTATTAGGAGAATTTGATAAAAGAATGACCTACGTGAAGCCATACATGGAAAAAAATTGGTCTTGGATCTAGAAAATGTATCTCCTTTCACTAATGTTTTCAGACAGAACAATTCCAAACTCAAAGACCAGGATGACTAGCAGAAACTAATTTCATTAGTCCTTGTTCTGTTAAATAATAAACAGAACATCTTCAGCTGAACACAAATGGCTATATTCCTATTCAGATACATACTCAAACAGTTCTTCTTGAACAGGAAAGTTGCATTAAAGCCTCAACAATGCAAGTTTCATTTGTCTATTTGACTGTGTTAATGTTTGAAAACAAATCTCTTTTGTACTCAAACAGAACAGCTGTCTATCACAAGAGAGTTCTCTTCCAAAAAAAGGTCACTGGGGTATGTACTACTGTAAGTGCAGGTATAGCCATATATGTGGAAGTAGATGCTCACCAATTTACTCCATCTGCTTCTACCCATGCAAAGCGGTATTCATTGACCCTGAGCATCAGCTGCAGACATCCAGCAACACACTGTACATACTGGGAACTCTGGGAGAAAAGAACGACACATCATTTCTTGCAAGAGTCAGGTAGTAAGTGCTCAAGTACAGTTTTCCAAATTAGGGTTTACTGGCATAAAAGGAGAAGAGCTCTGAATATTAAAGAAGTGTTATGCAAGCGATACCACTTTACATTGTCAGAACATTTGAACAGGCCTTCCTTCAGTATCTATGAATGAAAGCTGTCTTCTGTTTGAATATATTTGCCAGAGCCTGTTCTTCTCTCTTCTTACTCAATTGTCAGCATTACCTTCACTAATACTAATCATACATTAATCAGATATGCTGCTGATAAAATGTTGCTTGCTTTTTCCCTCCCTATAAGCCTTGTCCTGGAAAGTCTCATGGTAGCTCACTCACATAATACAAGATCAAACCTTTCAAACACTTAATGAAGTAAAGAAGTTAGGCAATCCCATATGAAAAGAGAGGAGGCAATAAACAGAACAGAAAACAAAGAGTAACTCATTCTCTGTCTCTCATGAGAGATTTAAGTCCTTTATGTAAAAAGTAAGTCTGTGCATATGGGCTCAAATCATCTAGAACATCAGTTTCCCTGTGAAAGTATTCATTTTCACACCCCATGCAAATAAAACAGCTATAAACACACAGACAGCTCTCCCAACCCAAATAATGCATTAATTTATCTACATCACCAACCCATGTACTATTGAACTTGGAGTTTTCTTTTTAAAGAGTCTGTCATAAAAGCATTGTCTTCCAACACTATTATAATTGAAATTTCGTAATAGATTCCAGCTCTCATTTCCTGTATAAAATGCTACAACTGCATCTCTAATTTATTCTGAAATTAGCCAGGACCTGCTTGAGAATCCTGCATAAGCTAGATCTGAAATCCGAACACTAATGAAGTTAAGGCAATACTTACCCAATTTAATTATCCTAGAACCTATCTGCACTCCCAGTTCTGCTGCTCTGGGACCCTGCCATGGCACAGTACAACTGTGCTGTGCCACAGTGCAATCAATACAGATTTCTGAGCAAGTCAGAGGAGCTCCTGGCTCCATAGAAAGTGGTGGTGTGTGCTGTACAACTATTTACTCTTTTATGGCTGTATGACAGAGGGCTGTCAGTCTAACAAAACCTAACACCATGGCACACAGATCTGCACATGAAATACTGAAGTACTTCTACTTCTATACTCAGGCCATTGTTTTATGCCCACAGTCGTGCATAAGAGTCTTGCATCTTTTCTACTTTAAACCCCAGACAGGGGGTAATTTAAAAGGCTCTCCTCTACAGGAAGCTAACACTTTAAGCCATGACTACATTTGCAAGAACAACAAATCCCAAGTTATGTCTTCTGAGAAACTGTGACCTCTTTCAGGCTGCAAAAGGAACAAAAGACCAAACTGAATTCTACTCCACATTCAAGAACTGTGATAAACTGCCTCATCATGCCACAACATCACAGAAAATCCAGTTAGGATGGTCATTTGCATTTGTTATACTGACATAGTTCACCTCCAAGCTCAGCAGCTATTATAGCTACAAGAAATTCAATATTAAAAAAATATTGATGCAAAAAGGACAATTTATTTTCCTCTGAATTCAAGCTATTCAAATATGAAAAGCTTACAGCTTTGAAAGCACTCTCGCAATTTCATGCTACAGTGGTTTAGGGGCAATATCAGCTTTAATATCTGATGTGCCCTTTCCTAAGTCCTGCACAGCACAACAGTCAAAAGCTTCTCAGTTTCAGGTTTCTTCTACAAGTCCAACAGCTCAGTGGTAAACAGACAGTACTGAATCACAGAAGCATTTGGGCTGGAAAAGGCCTGCAAGATCATCACGTCAGGGACTTAAAATTGTTCGAATATTAAATTAATTTTCTGTAATTTTTTCAAGTTTCAACGAAGAGAATCTTCAATACATGTACAGCTTTAACAAGAGAAACTAACTTGTAAAATATACGCTTCCACTACCAATGTTCTACGTGAAATCAGTGTTTAAAAATACTTTTGTTTCTTGGCGCCATCACCTGGCACTCTGTTGTACAGTTCTGATTCCAAGTACTTCTTATCACTGGCACCAGAAGAGATCTGCACCTTAATCCGAGGAGTGGATATCACCTGCCCAAAATAGCAGATTGACAGATTTCAAAGATAAACTCACATCACTTGTGGAGACTGCTCCTGTATCCACAGAACCCCCTGTACCGCGTAGTTTCTAGAAAAGAAAAAATAAAAAGTTTAAAATCGGTGTTGTTCTTCATCCTTAAGGAACAGTTGTTACCAAATTTCTTTCAGTTCTCCAATCTTTCTAGTCATAAAAAATAAAAGGCTTAGAATCTATTAGATATTTTTCCTGCTAAATATATTATCATAATGTATTGTATTTATTTCACACACACACTTCTTGTCTAGAACAACACGCTTGGAGCTGATTCTGGTATATCAACACGTAATTTTTAATTATTTAAGTGTGGATTTACTCAAGATATTTATTTATCTTAGAAGTTGCAAACTGTAATCTTGCATCTTTCTGAAGGAAATTCCAACTTTAAGATTCTCCTTCCAGAGGGAAAAAATAAAACTCCTTTTTAATAAGCCCAGTTTAGAAAACTATGAAAAATATATAATTACTAAATCTACTGAATGTTTCTTGGCTCTCCAGAATCCACTTCTACTACAACACTAAGAGAATGAGTGACAAATCACTGCGTTCTGAAGGAAAAATGTCCAAAAATAAATACAAAGGAGAATGATTCATCTTTGAAGGACAAGCCAGAAGTAAGTGGTTCATACTGAGCTAATATCATAAAAACATCATCCAAATAAGTCAGAATTTGTTCAGTTTCAAGACACAGGACTAGAAGTAAAAGCTTTGTACTACAGTAAACTGGAAAAAGATTTTGATATTCAGTTTCTGCTATCATGTGATTTTTTTCCCCAGCAAAAAGCTCTGATAACCAAAACAATAGAAGCAAGACAAAAAACCCTCATCTCATATTTTCTCAGTGTCCAAAAGAAAAAAAACAGTGTTAACTAACAGAAAAGGCAAAAAGCTTAAGCATTAATTTGCATTTCAAGGACTAGAGTAAAACATTTAAAATACTAAGTTAAAAACTAAGTGCTTGAATTAAGAACATTTAGCTTTAAAAATAACAAAGTAAAATTTCATTTAAAAAAGTATATATATATACACCTCTTGTTTGCACATTTATATATTCATATTCTTGAAAAAAGTTTGCAAAGTTACTGTAAAGTTTAAACAAAAGCAGCTTTTTACCTGCGAACTAAGCTGTGTTTTAATCCAGTTGAAATAGTAATTCAAGTCACTGCCTTCCATAAGCTCCCTCCCCCAAGCAGCCAGTTTGGCAATAATTCTTGCTGCCTGAAAAAGAATGCAATAAACATATTTTAAATACAGCAATTTCAGAACTCACTGAGAAGTCCTGTAAACTTTGGAAACCAAGTTTAGCTGAAAGGCAGTCCCTTACAGAAATCTACCTGTTTTCTATGTAGGGGACTCTTCATGCCCAGTAATTTTTTTTCTTTTCAGCTTTCTGCTGCTTCTATTTCCAGTAACTCGTTTATTTTCATGACGTTATCAGTTACCTGTAGCTGTTGAAGTTCACAAGGCACCAATAAAGAACTCAGAAGGAGATGGAGGGAAGCTATCAATGGGCTACTGCTGTAGTACACCATTACAGCCAGAAATCAATCAAAAGCAAGACTTGATGGCCAAACAGATGCAGGCTTGATTTAAGCAACTATGGCATATGCCAATACAAATGATAACATAGCATTGAAATGGTTTTGTACTTAAACCGAAGGAAGTCTTCTTCTAGAAGGGAAAAGTTTCAAGCCCAGAAAAAGAAGAGAAGAAAAGCAAAATGGAAGGTACAATTTAAGAATGAAGTTGCAGAGTAAAAATGTGGTCAGGTTAAGAATTTTCGTGATACCTATGTCCCAAGAATACTTAAACAGGAGTTTATTTCTATGTCAGTCTTTCCAAATTATAATTGAAGTAAATCTATGCTGCAGCCTGAAGCTTACTAGTAAAAGCATTTGAGCCAGCTTACATATAAAGAGGCAGTGTAACCAAGAAATTACTGAAGCAGGGGGTCATTTCTGTGCACACAGTTCCATGATGCAGTGAGGACACTACTCCAGCCACCTTTCCACCTTACTGCATTCACATGTGCAGCACCACCACCACTGATTTCTGCAGGGATTACAAGTGTGAGTCTGGAAGAACAATCTCTACACCAAAATGTGTCAAAGCCCCTTCTGAATTAAATAACCCCATAAAATCCCTCCAGCTTTAAACCACAAGATACTAGCTCTCTAGTCAACCGTGCTTCTGAGTTAAACCTGCTACCTGGCCCCTGAATGAGAGAGCATTTATGCTCAGCAGAATTTGAGCCTATACAGAGGATAAGTATTTTTATCTGCCTAAGCAGATGTAATGATGTGGCATCAAAAGTCTTCCAGTGTGCATAGTAAAGAAGAAAGTAATATAAACTTGACAAAAATAACAATCCTAAAACTTGGTTTTGAAAACCTTCAAGTGCTTTAAAAAACATGCGCAGCACTAAAAGGTATAATAAGGCAGTAAACTTAGTGGATCCACTTAAAGTGGATTCACTTCACATGAGGGTGTCTGTGACTTGTTAAATTATTTGTATATTTATGCAGTACATAAAGAAAACAATATCCGAATAACACAAATGTGAGTAGAGAAGGGCTGACCATTAAAATTTCTACACCATACATTTAAAAGCCACCATTCCAGGGAGATTAAATAGTTTGTACTGGAAGGGTCTAAAAATTATGTTTTACCTGCATATTTGGGCAGCCAGTATTGTCTGACTGCTCAAACTGCAGTTTTGCAGGATGGGTCTTCAGTAGCATTACCACCAAAAAAACCACAAAATAAACCACACTGACGGAAAAAAAAAAACCCAGCCACCTCCTCCCTCAGCTACACCAAGAAACAGAATTTATATCCATGCAGTCAACCAATTAGATTAAAAAACTAACTAAATAAATAAATAAATCAAGCCTGCCATTTTTCTTGAGAACATGCCAGCTCACTGTTCAAACTGCAGTACAGCCCCAAACACAGCTGCACTGGCCACACCCCAGGGCAAACAGCATGGCTTGCTCAATGTCCTGGAATCCTTGCACCAGTTCTGCCACCGCAGCCCAACACAGGCCAGGTATGTGGGTTTGTAGTTGGAGCCTCTGATTTGACTCTACCATTTTGTGCCAGCACAAAAATAGGCAGTGAAGAACAACTCATAGCTGTGCAGTTTTCTCCTCCTCAAGCCACAATGCAAGTTTCACTGTTGAAAACTGTGGTCCCCACTAGGAATTTATAGTAATACAACCATATTTTTGCCCCACAAGAAAAAAAACCTGCTGAGATGAAATGGCCACTTCTCACCACTGATGACAGAAGAATATTAGGATTCCAGAAAAGTTACTCCATACACAGGAGGAGCAAACAGCAGTCAAAGCATAGTAGAAACCACGCACTGCATATGGCTGTATTGGGTTTGGCTGGGATGGACTTAATTTTTTTCACAGCAGTCCATATGATGCTGTGGTTTAGACTGGTATCCAAAACAGTGCTGGTAACACATCAATGTTTTAGCTGCTGCTGAGAAGCACTTGCACAACACCAAGCACTTCTCTGTTTCTCACTCTACACTTTCAGTGAGTCAGCTGGTAACCTCAGCACATGAAAACATAAGGTTCATCGAGGTAAAGATACTCCCCTTGCACAACATGAGAACTTAAATTCTAATATTTGTACAGCATTGACTGGCAGTTGTGATAAAAGTTTTTCAGTTATGTTTTACTGTACTTCTTAATTCCAAAATTTTTGTTTTTCTGAATTTTTTAAAATCTGCCGTAATCTCCCAGAAATAAACCAATGTCAATAAACAATGTAACTTTGCTTTTTAAAATACGGTTAGGTGAAGCTTGTATTAAGAATAATTTGTCTAGACTGCAAGCGGAAAACTTTCCAGTCCAGGCAGAAGTTTAGTTTCAAATTCTAAAATCTCCTGCAGAAAAACAGAACCAGCATTTTTCTCTACCATCTTCAGAGACAGGTTCATTTGAAACTTACCATATGCACCGTGAAGAGATCTTGTCGATTCAACATCGGCAGAAAATAGGACCATGCAGTGTTTTTACCACGTTTTGCATAATCAAAGAAGATGCAAACACGCTGATGATTTTCCTGTAAAAATTGAGAGAGAGGAAAAGATGACAGACTTGTAAAAGCACTCGACATAAAGCAGTTATTTGCTCCTTGTTGTGTTGGCATAAATTATCAGAGCGTATCCTAGCTTTGTAAGAGCCCATGGAAATTTTTCAGTTAGACAATCACTTGTGAATAAAGTTCATTTCAGCACTCCAACATTAAGGTTGGAGATTTGGGGTGGAGGAAACAAACCTTGAAGCCTTAGTTGTGCCCCAGTACTCCAACACCTGCTTGAGCAAAACCGCATATATTCTTTCGAACACACAAGTGGAGTAAGGCAAATGAGAAACAAGCTAAATACTGTCATTTGTTAAGAGGAACACTAAAGTCCATACAAAGTTTTCAACGTATTTTTACTTCCACACAAGAGCCTGTTGTTCAACTTCTGCTACAAGTGAAACCTTGGGGGTGTAAATGAGCCTTTCCATTCCTCTCATCTTCTCTCCCAGATGAGGCTGCAACTGATTCAGCAGTTATCTCAGGCAACCTGCATATCTAAAAAAGCACACACTCACCAGAGGTCTGTTCTCCAGGGCTCCTACCCTGAGCCACAAGAGACCACAACTACCTGAGCCTGGGCACTGGGGACAGCCTCTTTAAGTATTTCCCCTGATAATCACTATACAAAGCAGCTATTACAGTTCTCCTTAGAGCAGGCCAGAGAACAGGCCATACAATCATAAAGGAGAAAGAAAAGCTCTGCAGTTTCCTAATAGCCTAGAATATACACAGACAGTCTCCCAAAAAAATCTAACATTTGAATTCTTGCTTTTCCTCAAGCATTTCCATATGCTTTCCAGCCTGGTAGATTGGAAGCTTTCCTTCTGAAGAGATGTCTCACCATTGAAGTCAAACTACTATGACCAAGTACACAACTAGTATCAAGGAATGCAAATGAGAAACAAAAGGACAGTATCTCAGCCTCCACTATCCAGACATTTTAATTTTCAAACTCCCCTTGCTAGAAAGGCTTTATTCCATCAATTCTGCACCCAACTCTAGGGACCAAGAACCAGCTAGGCAAGCCTCCTTGTTGGAATATGATCCACTAAGCACAAGATGACCTGAATGTATCCATGATCCAAACAGTGGCATCTTACTAAGCCTTAGAGCTTTAGTAAGGCTAAACCAACCCTTTCTTGAAAGCAACAGTCTTTACCTCAAAACACAAGTTTTCTCACTTTTACTCTTCCAATTTTCTTCCCCATCCCACTGCTGGATGAGTGAGTGAGTGGCTGTGTGGTGCTTAGCTGCCAGCTGGGATTGTACCACACGGGCTGCAAATTGCTGCCCTGATCACTGACTGGGGAAGCTCAGATGTTACCAGTAATCTGCCAGTTACAACCCTTATAGCAATCTAGTCTCTATATGGAGTGTATAAGAAAGCACCCAGAAATGTTCTCAAAATTTGTTGTTCAAACTATGAAATAAATAAAAAAGTAAGATCTCAGGAACACAGAGGCTTTGGTCGAGAGCTTTTTCTCTGTGAGGGCTTGTTCAAGGAGAAATGGCAGTTTGATCAAATAAATCACTGTTAGCATCTGCTTGTGCTACACAGTCTCGCTAACAAAGATCAAAACTTACCAGATCAATGAGTTCAGTTTACAACATAACTAAGAAGGAGACAGACAAGTCTGGAAGCAGAAATGCTGAAATAACTTTAACATGCTGTCAGTCAGAAGACTTGTCTGGTTTGCTGTTAAGGTGCAGATCAGGACAGAAGGGAAGGAGTGGAAAACTCAGTGGCCCTGAAATATGTAGTGTTGCACCTTCCTAGGAAGCTACACCGATAAAAAGAAAATTCTGAAGCTCTGACATCAACAGTTGAATAATTTAGCAGCTGTCATTTCTGAAGAAGCATAATGAAGTTCACTCGGGTGGTACTGCTACCTGCACTAACTACGGTGTAGGTTCTTAAAGATTTCTTAAGTAACAGATTGTGCAGTGTGACGAGGTCACTAATCCAAAGAAATTGTTCCAAGAATTTATCAGATGAAGAGAATAAGAAATGTTTCCTCAAGGATGCCAATATGCTAACACTCTCCACCTTCAGAAGTAAGCAGAATGGTAATAATTTTATATGGTAAACACCACACTAATTTCACATTTGCCAGCATTCAAAAGAAATCTTTCTTAGAAAGGTCATCAAATCAGTAAGTAGAACTGCTGAAACAATCCTAGACACCCAAGCAGGCTTTTAGTGAGCTCAAAACACAGTTGACATAATTTTTACCTACCACAAGATGATAGAAGAACCACAGTCAGTCATAATCAGACAAAAGCTGGATACTGCTACCTGTGATAGTTTCTAGAAGTTTCAGCTATCAAATGCAGCTATTATTTGTCTCACGAAACTGCAGCAAATATACTTTCTCAAGGCAAATTTTATTCAGAGTCAATGGCACCATGACAGGCCATGCCCTTGAACAATTTCGTGCTTAAAATCTTTGAATGTACTGAATTAAGATGAGTCAGACAAAGACTGGAGACTTCATATCCATGACAGAAAAAATGGGGCAAGAGTATTTACATCAGCATATATTGACAGGACAAGGGGAACTGGCTTCAAACTGGGAGTAGGTTTAGGTATTAGGAAAAAATTGTGAGGCACTGGAACAGGTCGTACAGGGAAGTTGGGGATGCCCAATCGTCAGACTGATATGTTATAGCTTGTGACTTAAACATTTTCATGAAGAAATTTTAAAACTGTATTACAAAAGCTGCAGAGAATACTACTATACCCTGAATGGGGCTCTGTGAGGGCTACACAGGCTCGTTGATGAACATAAGATAAAGTGACTCTGGTCTGGACTGTGGGAGAAGAATACATTTGTTGCCTTTCCCTGATCTTAAAAATTGAGAGCCAAACACGGTTAAGGGAGAAGGAGTTTTTACCTCGGTATTTATTTAAGGATTCTCAAAGGTGCACCACTTCATCCAGGTGAAATGCGCCAAAATGCACACACACGACAAATTGTGTGTACAATTTTTAAGGCCTTGCAAATCAGCATATTGATCAAAGACTCCCCAATGAGAGGCTTGAATGATCCCCCCATCCCGAGGAATTCTCCCCTGGATGGGCCTATCTTAATTTACAGGATGTGTTCTAGAAGACACCTTGGTTTCTAGGGCTTTCTAGCCTTTAACTGCAAAGCGTCCAGGATGTTTGGTCTCTTGGCTTAACGGAGTATTAGGTCTGTGCTAAGTTATCAAATTTAAAGAATTACAAGTATGTGGGCTAAAAGCACTGAGGATACATAAAAGCTATATAAAAGGAGTATAAAAGAAAAGGCAAAAAATCATCACGGCATCACATTCAGAGGGACCAAGCTTAGCACCTTTGGGGTGGAGGCCACAGCCCCAGGGCTATCAGCTGCCAGGCTCACACAGACCCTCGAACCAAAGGGTGGGGGAAGAGAGGCTTTGAGTGTGTTGGAAAAGCCTCTGGTGAGAGGCGCAGTGACCACGTGCCATGTGCAGAGGAGCCCAGCTGAGGGGCTCCCTCACCTGGGGAGAAGCTGCATCCACATGAAGGACAGAGGGGGTGACATGGCCCATCAAAGGGGTCTCCAGACCCTGAACCAGACATGATGCAACAAATCCACAGCGTTGCAAGGGACAGTGTCAGACTGGCCCCCTGCAAGGGAGGCATGTGGGCATTCCCACCTGCTCAAAGCATATATTAGGGCTCTAACGTGCAGACAGGCGCCTGAAAGAACACCATGGTCCCCATGCTATACAAACATATATATATATATATATATATACATACACACACATATGTTTGCATGGAGAGGTTCACACTTTTCAACTTGCCTGTTGAAATACTGAATAGTCAGAGCTGGAATTAGAACTCACATCATTCACCTCCTATGGCAATACCCCAAACCAATAGCACTAGACACATTTCAGTGTAACCTTGCATCAAATATAACATAAAATAGGAGAAGAGAAACTATCAAACACAGATAGTTTATGTGAATACTAGGAAGAAGCCTCACACAACTAAACCCATCTTGTTACATCATTCCAAATGCCTTCTCTTAGCCTACTTCAGAGCAAGGAAACATAAAAGTAGGTTTATCTGATTGAGTAAAGCCTCTTCTTGAGTTGTCCCAATCAGCTCAGCAGTCCTGAGACCAAGTTTAATAGCCTACTCTTACAAGCCACTGCTGTCCACAGCTACAAAGACCTGTATGTTACACTGAACTAAAAGTTCCTGGTTTATAATTAAACCATGCAGAATTTCAGAACATGTCGTCCTAAACAACTTACGCTGGAAACCTGAAGCTGCAGAAATTATACTTTCTTGCTGAGGGTGGCCAAATTAACACCTTCATAGATAAAGCTTCAACAACTTCAAGTGAGAAGTCATATCCTCCCTACACCACAGGAAAAGGCTGAGGTCACAAGTCATAGAATCTTAGAATCATTTAGGTTGGGTAAGACCTTTAAGATCACCAAATCCAACCATTAATCTAACATTGACAAGTCTACCACAACATAAGCCAATATATCAAATGTAAAAAGTATTTAGAAAAAAAATCTTCAAATTAAGATGACATAAAGTGAAAACACTATGCAACACTAGCCTTAACATCCAAGTTTTTCATTAAACATGGTTGAGAACCAACAGACAAGCATACAAGTTTGTTTTATTTCCAGAATTTGAACATATTACAAGACTAAGTTACCCTTACAACTTTAGGTCTAACATTTAATCTCTGAAGACAAGATATGAAAACTTAATAAATATTTTTAACACAGTATGACAAACACCTGAAGATACATGAATTACACTAAGGAAACATTCAAGCATGCATTTAAAGACTTAAAAATAATACAGATTATTGACCTACTTGCAGCATATCATCAACCATAGTCAGAATGTACTGAACAGTCTGTTCCTTGGAGATGTGAGTCATCAAGTTTATAAATGTTTTAGCACACTAGAAAAATAAGAGAGACATTAAAATTAATATTAGCAATTGTCTTCATTCTTTTTGATAATATAAAACAGGACCTTATTAATTCACAGTTAAGTCTTACATAAGCATTGAGCATCCCAACATCTTATTCAATTGCAGTAAAAGATGAATATATTTGACATTATCTCACAAAGATAATTTTCTGTCACATTGGTTGTTACCCTTCACAAATTCTTTTATGGCTTTCAAATTAAATAAGTACTTGCTAGTGAAAGCCACCAACATGCTTTGTTGAAAGTCAGATTAGAAAAGCCTCCCTCAGCACCCGTTTTTTATGGTAGTGAGAAGATCAAGTAAATTGATAGAACGGCAACTAAGTCAACATAGTACAAAAAGTTTCAGCAACTTGAATGGGAGGGAGGAAGAGAGGTAACTCCTCTGTTCACTTACTATATACCTTGTAGAGAAATCTTTGTTCACCTTTGAAGAATGTTACAATTTCAGCAACAGGCTGAAATAGTTACAACATTACTTTTTACACTTCCTCCTTCCCCTTCACCACATTCAATTAAAACTGAGACAAAATGGAACTCTGAACTGCTATAATATGTAATTATATAGTGACTTATAAGGCACACCACAAATGTTTTTGTTACTATGCAAACTACGATCCATTACATAACAGTAGCACAATACAATCTGGAGTGAAAGGAAAAAAAAAAACCAAAACACACAGCCTAAAATTAAAAAATGGCTAGAAATTTTTGTGTGTTGAATTCATCTACTCTTCACCTTCCTCCCTGCCTCTCCCAATCCTCTTGATGTCTGACATTCCATGCTAGAACCTCAGGCTGAGATTCTACTGATTCAAATATTATTAAAGTGTCTTTGGGCATCCTGTCTAGACTCCATAAGGGCAAAGGGCTGATTCAGTCCTGAATCAGCTCTGTCCAATGCAGAGGTCTCATATCTTACCATGCCTAAAATGTCTAACTGAATCCACCATAGCAGTCAGTGGACTCTATGCTGTAACCAAATTAGAATTGCTTAGTTAACTAAGCAGCAATCCTATGGGCAGCAACTGTCATCAATAAACTATAAAGAAAAAAGCTCAAAAAAAAAAGTGACTCAAGTACAGTGTGCATGATTAAGTAAACTGGGATGAGGAAAGACTTGAGCTAGCTTTGACAACAGAGTCAAAGTCAGATGACATTTAACCATTATTCAGTAGGTTTTAAAAATAACAAAATAACATCCAGCCTATATCTAAGGAAAAATAAAAGAATCGCAACAGCAAGCTTTGTACTTATTCCATAACACCTTAACTGTATACAGCCAACAATAAAGTAAGACTTGGTATGAAAATTTCCTTCCTCCCCAAAAGACATTTCATTAAAAAAAAGTTACTTGATTGCCTTCTGTTTGCAACAACTCCTGTTTTTCTTCTGGATTTCTTTTCTGTTCAAATCTTTGAATAAATTCACAGTCTTCACCTGAAATCATCTGACCTCTGAAAAACAAAACATGAAACCATAAGTAACATGAACAGTAAGTTGGAAATAACTGTACTGGGTTCACGTGGCAAGGTTTTGTTAATTGGGGGCTGCTTGGGTGGCTCCTACGAGAAGACACCAGAAGTGGCCCCCATGTCAGACAGAGCCAGTTCCAGCCAGCTCCAGGACAGACCCACTGCTGGCCAAACCTGAGGCACTCAGTAATGACAGTAGCACCTCTGTGGTAACATATTTAAGGAATAAGAACTGCTGTGCAACAGCAGCCATGGGACAGAACCGAGAATATGTGGAAGAAACAACCCTGCGGACTGCCAGATCAGTGCACAAGGAGGGAGAGGAGGTGATCCACGTGCCAGAGCACGGATTCCCCTGCAGCCTGTGGTGAATACCATGGTGAGGCAGCTGTTCCCCTGCAGCCCATGGAGGTGCTAGATGGAGCAGAGCTCCACCAGCAGTCCATGGAGGACTCTCATGCTGGAGCAGGCAGATGTGCCTTACAGGAAACCTGCAAGGACTGCAGTTCTCTTGCAGGACCTGTGACCTCAAGGGCAATGTATGCTGGAGCAGTCCATCCCTGAAAGACTGAAATCTGCTGAAAGGATCCATGCCGGACAAGTTTGTGAATGATCATAACCCATGGGTGGGACACCTCATGATGGAGCAGGGGAAGAATGGGAGAAGGAAGGAGCAGCAGAGATTGAGTGTTATGAACCGACCACAGCCTCCACACCCTACTCCCCTACACCACTCAAAGGAGGCAGAGACATTGGAGCAAAGTTGAGCCTGGGAAGAAGGGAGGGGATGGGGGGGTGGGAGGTGGTTTTTAGATTTTTTCCTGTTTTTCATTAACCTACTCCATTTAATCAGCAATAAATTAATTTCACCAAGTAGAGCCTGTTTTGCCCATGATGGTAAGTGTTCAGTGATCTCCCTGTCCTTACACCTCAACCTCAGAGCTTTTCGTCATGTATTTTCCCCTGTTCTCTTGATGGAGCAAGAGTGTCCTGTTCTGATGGGCACCTGGTGACCAGTCAACGTCAACCCACCATACAAACCTTGTTTTCTTCATCTTCAGCTATCATAGAATCATAAAATGGTTTGGTTTGGAACAACCTTGAAAATTATCTGGCTCCAACCCCTCTGGCTCTGGCACCCCTCCCATGGGCAGGGATGTAACTTAAAAGATCAGATTGCTCAGGGCCCAATCCAACCCGGCCTTGAACACTTCCAAGGATAAAGCAGCCACAACTCTGGGCAACCTGTTCCACTGCCTCACCAACCTTACACTAAAGGATTTCTTCTTAACATCTAATCTAAACCTGCCCTGTTTCAGTTTAAAACCACCGCCCTTTGTTCTGTCACTATCTGCTCGCACAAAAAGTCTCTCTCCCCTCTTTTCATGAGCCCTTTTAGGGTATTGGAAGGTCTCTCCAAAGCCTTCCCTTCTACAGGCTGAACCACCACACCTCTCACAGCCTGTTTCTGTAAGAGAGGTGCTCCAGACCTCTGACCATCTTTGTGGCCCTCCTCCGGACCTGCTCCAACAGTTCCATGTCTTTCTGGTGCTGAGGACCCCAGAGCTGAATGCAGCATTTCAGGTGGGGTCTTGCAAGGGCAGAGTAGAGGGGATACAGTATCAGCCATATCACTTTACCAATGCTGTATCCCACAATAAATGTAAAGGGTTCCTTTCTGCAAAGGGTCTCATGCAAAAGAATTTAAAACTAATGGTGGAATTATCTCTCAAAAGTCTTCCCTACACATCACCTCAGAACAACATTCTCTAAATATTTTTTAAATTTCCAGGGGCTGAACACAGTGTCAGTGGTAAGAACTGAAATACATACAGCTACCATGTTAAGCCAAAATTATAATACATAACATGAATAACAGTCTAATCCAACCAAGAAATGCGTGCTGAAAAACAAAATTAATTGTTACTTTAAGTTTGCCATAAGCACTGAAGAAAATTGTAAGGAGAACAGAGATCATGGTTCCCAATTTATTTTTAACTTTCACTAATTACATTTTGAGTTTTTCCTGGTAGTTTAAAAACTGATATGCATGCAAGTTCATCCAAACACATAGCAAGGGGGCTTGATGTAGTGAACTTCTGTGGACACCTATAAGCTAACAGATGTCTACTTAATCTTCTCTTCAACTTAATATTCAAGTGGTTACTGCCATCATCAGTGCTACTTCAGAAAGCTGTTGACTCAGCTGAAGAGTCAGACAGACTTGCAGAACACTACTGGGGTTTTTTTACAACACAAAACTTCACATCACAAGAAATAAAAAACTTGTCAAAATACTACAGTCAGGTACTCTTCAGGTAAGAAAAGTAATTTTAAATCAAGTAGTCCTAAAAATATCCAAGATTTTAACAGGTGACTAGCTTTACTAGGTAATACCAGGAGGGCTTCAGGAAAGAAGAAAATCATGCACATCATCATCTATACAAAAGTCACAGGGGATGAAAGCATTAGACATTCCTGCTTCAGTTATTTCCAAGACTCATCTCCTCTTAACATTTCCACTGAATGAAACGCCTCTTCCACTTTGCAAAGCTATGCAGCATGGACTTTTCACCCACCTTTTCCATATTCAAGGTCAGTTTTCAGATGTTCCATGACCAGAGATTACAATAAAATCATTGTAAACTTTACAGGAAGTGTTCACTTATTTTTTTTCAACTGGCTCACCCGTATTCTTGAAACAGAGCAACAAGGCCTACAATGTGTTCTTTTCTTTCCTCTTACTTAAATGATTATGTCTTGAGTATGTCCTCACCACAGAGCCATCTTCTACCTATTTACTATTCAAGCAAAGAACATAAGTAGTCCAGTGCTCTGTGTGTTATGCCTGTATTCCAGCTGCTTTGTCAGAGATATCCTCATATGCACTGAGGAAAGGCAATCAAGATTTACTAGATGGAAGATTCATAAAGCCAGTGGTAGGGTAGTCCTTGCCCAACTTCTACTAAAACTTAGCTAATTATGGATGAATTACATGTGATTAGCATGATGACCATGCTGCTACCATGCCTTTTAGACTGACCTACGTTCTTTCTTGCCTATTAAGGATGAATTTGAATAGTTATGGAAAGATGTGGACAATTCATCTGCCACAAATACTGGATTTAAAGACCCATAACTAGAAGCCTCTTTTGTTTCAAATAATGCTGACCAAGCCAGGGACTCATAGATCATACTGATACAAAAGTAACCAGATAAGCTGCTTGTTTATAAGAATATTGCCATTTATGAAACACTTCAAAGACAGCATAAGATGAACCCTTAATTTTCAGCTTTAATTTTGGAGAAAGCCTCAGCCCAGGAAGAGAGATGCTTCTTTACAGTCAACCTATTAGAAGAGGCCTGCCAACTGCAAAGGAAAAAAGCTTTCAAGCTTTTGCTTTTATCCTACATTAGGCCGCAGGAAAAAAAGAAAAAAAGATGTGGGGATTGATATTGCTGCGAGAAAAAAAGACACTAAGGTTTACTCTTTATTGCTTTGTTAGCACCATTCAAAAAGACATCTTCCAACCCATACAAAACATTACAAGGGATCTGACAGCTTTTTAAACAAGCTTTCAATATTTTATCAAGGCACTCATACAACTGATTAATAGTTCTAAGTAATTTCAAATGCATCTATTTCCACTCATCTCATTTTAAAATTGAAATAACTGATTATACAGTAAGCCTTAACCAGTGGCACAGAGGGAAGAAAAACCAACCAAAAACACGAGAAAGTGCAGAGCAGCCTCAGACAACTGATAACGGGTCCCATGATGCTATTATACATTTTCCTCACCCCCTCTTCAAAGCAACAGAAATTGCCCTGCACCCTCTAGCAAACAAATAACCAAAACCTCCCCCATCCCTCTTCCCAGCAGCCATTTAATTTGTTATTTTCCAGGATGTGTCTACAGTCTTTTGCCAAGACAGAAGTCACTTTGAGCTTCAGCTGTGTCTTGGTTTCAGCTAGGATAGTTAATATTCTTCCCAGTAGCCGGTACAGTTCTGTGTTCTAGATATAGTATGAATCCTTTCTTTTTTTTTTCCTCTTCCTTTTCTCTCTTATTAAAGTCTCTTTATCTCAACACATGAATTTTCCGTTTTTTTTTTTTTTCTCCTGTCTGAGAATATCAAGTTGAGGCCAGGAACCCTGTAAGCACCTTTCAAAGCTCTGTGCCTGAGATACCAAGACCTGCCTTTGAGAGCACTTGCTACAGCTGACAAAGCTGAAACTCTAAGACTTAGAAAGCATGAATTTGCAAGACCACCATTTTAAAATCCTCCTGATCTCTCAATATGATTCAGAAGCTTGTGATTCCTTCTTTTAATTATGCATTTCCTCCAGCAACTCTTGTTCCTTTTTTTTGTTTGAATGATTTAACAAAAGACACTCTGGAGGTTACAGTATTTTTGTTTGGTTTTTACTTTGGTTTGGGTTTTCAATATTAAAAAAAATGACTACATCTGCAGTAAATATGAAGATCATATGAAGCCATCATGTCAAGGCATAATTTCTTCTATCCAGGTATCTACAGTACTTTGCATGTACCTAGAGACACTAAATTTATTTAATTGTTTAACAGTTTTAGCACTACAAAATCAAAACAGTATAACTGCCTGAATGTATTCTACAAGACTCAACCAGATTAAAAAAAAAACCAAACAAACAGAAGAGAGCCCCACACACTCTACAGATTAGGAAACTTCCTCTACGACAAGACTGACTTCTAAAGCCTAAAATATTTAACCTGCTTTAAAAGGTTCTTCCACTCCCAGGGAAATAGAATAGATATTTTAGCATCAGAATTCACAAACATGCATGTGAAGTATTTGAAAACACACGGGAAGCTACGTACAAATTAGCCATCTCGCCTGATTAAATATTGTCAAATGCTGTGTATCTGGAAAACCTACAGTGCAGTAAGATGCAAGTTAAACTCTGCAACAAGTTCATTTTTCCACAGAACTCCTTTACTGCCCTAAGAAAGCCAACCCAAACCTCCTTCAAGCAAGCCAACACACTCTCCTGGCATTCTAACACCCCTGAGGCAAATGCTGAAAGCAACCACACAGTGCCCAATAGCGACTGCATCTTCAACTCACAGAGGGCATTGACACCTCTAAACTGCTGCAAGTCTCGAGATCCAAAGGCAGCAAAGTCCATACAGCACTAATGGCCTCAACTACATTTAATTTCCAGAACACACGAAGACCTACACATCACCTTCCACTGTTGCAAGCTTTGTTACTTTCTTCTCCCCCAGACACAGACCCCAGCTGGAATTCAACACAAAGGGTAAATTTTAGCACCAGAAATCAAATTATCTTTTTTCACAGCCTAATTTTGGAACAAGCAGTGAACACACTGACAAACTGGTAATACATACAATTGTCATATCTAAGTATTTCACTTTTACACCAAGAGTATGCAGAAAAAAACATCAAAAGTCAGCAGTGGTGTGTTAGTGTAGTTTGATACTAGTTTACAGTTACAACCTTCAGAGATGGAATAAACACTATGTCATTAACTAAAGTTAATCTTTAGCTTGAACTGACTCTACAAGAAAAGTGAGGCTACTGAAGTCTGACCAACTACTAGTAAGCCCTTTTACTTTTGCACTGAAGAACAGAGAGAGCAGAAAAGAACTTGAGAATGCCCTTCTGTGTGCCCAGACTCCAATGCTGTTGCAAGTGATGCAATATTTATAGCACCTTTATACACATACAACTGCCACAGCCCCAGGGGAAAGAAATTTCATCAGAATTTCTCGTGAAGTTTTTTGATTTTAACTACATAAGTACTATCTATAGTTTCTTCAACTACACAAATACTATCTCTAGTTTAAGAAGCATAAATCATGTCACACCTGAGTTGATGTGTTAAGGAAAACAAAAATATTTCCTCTAATTTAAAAACATCTGATGACTTGAAGTAATTCCTTCATATATTTATATGCAAATTTACCACAGTAAGTGCACAGATTGTCAGAACAAGGAGCTCAAAAGAGAACTGTCCTTCCAAGCACTCAGTTTTCCTTCTGCTCTACAAACAAGACCAAACCAAACCACTCTGACCTGCCTCTAACAGGTGCATCAAAGAAAGTAGTTTCCACTCATTTAATAATGTGTTTCATTCCAGAAATGAATCAATACCGCTGCACTGACCGACTTTCCAAGAAATCCCTTAAAGCTCAGCCTCAAAGACACCATCACATCCAAACCTGTCCATTGTAAAAATGACATGTCCAAAACAAGGTATGAGTTTATTTCCTTTGGAAGCACCAAAAGTTCTGCTGATGTTTTTCACTAACTAATTATAAGGAAACTCGTCAGCCAAACAACTAGTTATCTTCAAGATGCTCCACAATCCCTCTGGAACCATTTAAGTCAATCCTTGAAGTCAGCTTAGCCAGACAGCCAGGCTGTTATCAGTAAATAAAAGACACAAAGATTACATTTATTTCAGAGCAATAATAAAGAGAGCACGCTGTTATTGACATGCAAAGGGCACCAAGCATCAAAAAGTCTCACTCCTCATCTCACAGGATCACAAACAATAGCCAGGTGCACTACAATAGACTCCAAATTCAAGCTAATTCAAAGAGAGAAAATATTCTTCTTTCATAGATTCCATTACAAAACAAAGTCAAATTCTACAAGTAAAATCTGAAAAACAACGCTGCCTTCTGGTCAAAAGAAGCTTTATAAAAATTTGCTGCCAGAATTACAAACAAAACTCCCTGTTTCTTATATTCCATCAGAGAAAGATAATCCCAAGAATGAATTAAAATTTTTAACAGCAGACCACATAGTCAAACAAATAATACTACATAAATGCAACTCCTTATCAAATAGAACCATCCCATATATTAACAAAAACAATAGATTTTTTTCACCAGCCCTACAGAACCACCACAGAAGCAGTGAAAGACTCTCATATTCACTTCCATGAACAGTAACAACTGTACTCCCACTTTCATCCTGAGTAAGTGCAAACTAGCTGTTCACTGCCACTAGGAGAGCACAGGAACAGCTGTTCAGGTATCTTTGGGACACACTTCCTATCAGATAAGAGAGCACAAAGTAACAGCAAAAGCCCCTTAGGTTGTTTGAAAAGTGCTTGGGAACTGCCACTGTCAAGTTACCACCCCAGCCTTTCTCTTTTGCCTGCAAAGCCACTGAGTACCACACTCTCCACTGACCAGTGAAAGTCTGTTTCTTGTTCCCTTTACCTATCTCACCCATAAACCTTTTCCTTAGCTTGTCCCCATGTCCTCTTAGGACACTATTTCTCTTGCTTCTCCTAGTGCCATCATATCCATGCCGAAGGAAACTCTGAGCTTGCCTGGAACAGCAGCACAGCTTTCCCCAGACTGAAGTATTTGTTTCAGCCTGCTCCCCAATTTACTTGTTTCAGTTGTCCTCCAGAATTATTCTTCCTTTACTTAACATACAGCTTATTTTCCTGGACTACCACTCCAATTTTGCTAGTACAATTTGTATTCCCACAAAAAGCACTTCAGCAATAGACATACCATACCTACGCTTAAGACAATTATTACTGTAAACTCTTCTTAATTCAGCAGTCATCCAATAAAGCTAAAACTCAGACTGGTGTTTGAATTATGAAGAAAAAACCCAGACAGTTTTACCATACATTCATGCAAACCTATACTACTTGCTATTACAGCATTCAGTTGAAAAAAGCAGAGTTCCCCTTCTGGTAATAAGTCTGCAGAAAATTTTCCACAACCACTTCCATTTAACATAGACATTTTCCAACTACTTCCACACAGACAGAACATTCTTCACCACAACCTAATGTTCCACTGTAGCCTAAAATCTCAAAAAGTCTAACACTTAAGAGGGGAAAAGAACATGGAAAGTTTTTACTTACTGGAGATACGACTGCCAGTTTACTTTGTTTGCCCGAACTTCAGCAGCTTTGGCAGCAATGATGTTTGTTGGGACAGCAGCATCTACGGCACCTCGGATATCCATCTTGACTGATAATTAAAAGGTACCTAGAAATGCAAATCAGATTTGAGACATCTTATTGAACAGCAGAGTATTTCTCCAATATTTTAGAGAAATAAAAAGAAAAATCTGTTTCCAGGTGTCCCATTTATTAACGTTGTCCTGGGCAGTTTGTGAAAAATCAAAGTTTTATAAAGTATTTAAAACATGGCTTATTGGAAACAAAAATAAGCCATACCTACATACTCAACTGTAACCAATCACAAGTTTACTAAAATAAAAGACACAGACCATTACTAAATAACTCCCAGTCTTGTGAATCCTTAAACAATGAAATGAAGTTATTTGAATTAAGGTGGCTCTTTGCAACATCCAAGTAGCCCTACAGATAAGAGAAGCCATCATCTTTCCAAATCTTGTTTCCAGGGTTAAAATTCAGTGCATATCCTCCCCATCCCCACACATTAGGACTGATTTACTTCAGGTATTTGTCTAAGAGTATTTAGACATTAGAAACAAGCAAACTACAACTTCAGGAAAAAAAACCCTAAGCATATAAATTAAAACCATGCTACACAGACTAACAAGAAAACTAAGATCATTAGTGTACAGAAAGCAAACTGAAAAATAAATACGAACAGAAGCTCTTTATCAGGATACACCACATAACCAGACAGTGACCTTCACCCCTTCTGTCCCCTTCCTTTATGGTCTTAATCTCCACCTAACTTTGATGCCAAAACAAGAAGTGTGTTTGCAGAGACTTCAGACCCAGCTAGAGCTGGAATTCCTTACGAGCTAAACTGTACCCAGCCTCTCCACGCAGCGTATTTCTGGACTGTTCTGGCCCTCCTTACAGAGAAAGCAAGAGCAAACTGGCACATTCAGGCCCATCCCCACCAAGCACACCTCGCTTGTATGACTGAAGGAAAGCACAGTTCTAACAAAAGAAAGAAAAAAAAAATGAGGAACTATCCTGGGCAAACAGAGGAGGACAAATGTCCTCACTTTGAAACCACTTCTACGAGCAGACACGCACACAGACGGCATCACTATGTCCTTCAATGACCACTGAGGACTTCCAGGCTCTTATTGGCCCACCCAGAGCCATTTAAACACCGCCCGAGGGCAGAGTCGGTAACAGCAGTTTCAGGAGCTGCAGCTACACCGAAGAAGGCGACAGGCGCCTGGGACAGGGAGAGGGAGAGACCAGGCACGGTCCTGCCGCTCCCTGCACAGGCACACCGGCACGGCCGCCTCCCGAGGGGCCCGGCAGAGCCCAGACCCTCGCGGAAGCAGCGGAGCCCTCCGCACCCCCCGGGCCCGCCAGGGCCCCCGCGAGAGGCCGTGCGGCGGCACGCCTCGACCCCGGGACCCACCGCGCCAGGGCCCAGGGAGGCTCCCACTCACCGCAGGGTCGCGCCGGCGGCGGGGGCCGTGCAGGGAGGGAGCGAGGGAGGGAAGATGAACGAGAGGAGGCCGCGGGCACCCCTGGGCAGCCCGGGCAGCACCGCGCACCCGACGGCCCCGGCGCTGCCGCTGTCATGTGACGCCGCTCACGTGAGCGCCACGGCGGCCTGCGCGGGACATCCCGCCCCGCCCGCGCCTGCGCGGTCAGCAGTGCGACTGCAGGGGTATGCCGGTGTAGCTGTACACACGTATTTAGAGCGCATGAATATACACGTTTAGATATACCTACACATATTATAGAGCTGTAGGATGGTTTGGGTTAGAAGGGAAATTTAAGATCGTCTGATTCCAACCCCCCTGGGCTAGATGCAGGACGAGGTTGGCATTCTGGGCTGTGAGTGCTCGCTGCTGGGTCATGTTGAGCTTCATGTCAACCAACACCCCCAAGTCCTTCTCCTCAGAGCTGCTCTCAACCCATTCTCTGCCCAGCCTGTATTTGTGCTTGGGATTGCCCTGACCCCCATACAAGACCTGTGTATACGTGTATGATTTTATATAGGGGATATAAATTTATAGGGGGGTTTATATAGGGGATATTCCTAGGGAAGACAGGATAAAGCACGTGCCCACAGGTGCCCACCTGTGCTGTTTGCTGACAAGAGATGGCTCAGCGTTTCCACAGAGTCAGCTCGAGTCTGGCTGGGAAGGGCCAAGGGGGTGCTCTCGGCACTGCTCCCCGGGCAAGCTCCTCCTGCTCCCCGGGAAGATCCCTGAGGGTCTCCCCTGCACCCTCACGGGTGAGGGGCCGCCGAGCTCGGGAGGGCGCCGTGGGAGGTCAGACGGCTGGGGAGATGGCGGGCGGTGGCCCTGGCGCTGGAATGCCTCCTTGAGCTTTGCATTGCTTTTCCAGTGCCCAGCATTTTCTTGCTTTCGGCCTCCCATGCCGCAGTGGAAATGCAGAGGTTACTCTTTCCTACAGCTGGAAAGCCGGCAGGTGTTCCTGGGCCCCTGCGCCTGGCTGCCTGTGCTGTGCCGTGCCGTGCCGGGCCGTGCCAGCCCTCGGCCTGCGGTGTCACAGCTCCAAGACGGGCATCAGGGTCACACCATTTCCTTCCTCCCAAGTCGTATCTCAGTGGAAGATACACTCTGCACAACTTCTTTGTCTCTTAGAAAGTGCCTTGTATACTCTGGGCTGCACCTCTGCAGGCAAAAGGTTCAGGAAACTTTAGACTAAAGGCTCAAGTGTTTCAGAAGCTACAGGCTTAAACTTCCACAGTTCCGAGAAAAAAACATCTCATTGCATTCAGTTGCTGAGTGAGGTTTTCCAGTCATACTGTGCTGAAGTGCATAGACATAACCACTCCCAGTCAGAAATGATCCTGAAAGGTCATTCTGCTAACATATAAGGAGAAAAAAATAATCAAGGTTTTGTGTGAGCAGATCAAGACAGACAATGTAGAGCTGGCTTAGAGCTGGTCTACTGCTAACTTAATTTTTCTAGGGTCTCTGTACTTTCCATTTAGAGGCTACACTGTTCTTTAAATTATGCCTAGCCAGTATCTCAATAGGTGGGATTTTTTAACTCAAGGACAGTTGTTGTTACTGTGCCACTGATTTATTCTTCCTCCATAGAATTTTTCTTTTAAAAAGGGTCTTCCTTCATACCACAAAAAACCTGTTGGTTTCTTCCTAACACAAGCATAAATGCCAGGTACAGCACAAGTAACAGCATTTGCATTTTTTTATGCTTCATCAGAAGAAAGCTCCCTAAGCCCTGTGCACACTCTGTGTCATCTAGTCTGTAATAAATACATCCATTAATGTGATTCTGTGGATTACCAAATGTGTGGGACTCAGAGGTTTACTCTAACAAATTTGTGTTCTTGCGTGTTGCATACTTACAGCAATAAGTAATGCTGGCCCAGCTCCTGATCTCTGGCATACAAATCGCCACACAATTTTGAATAAAAATCTGTTACTTTGGAAGTTTATTTGAATCTGATATTTGCTTCATAGCTGAGAGTTAGAATTTGGCCTTATTTTAACCAGTTCCTTTTTTAAAAGAGTGTTTGTCCTCTGGTATTCAGTATTTCCTGCTTCTGCTCTGCCTGTTTATGGCATGTCTCCCTTGCCACTCCCTTTGAATCCAGCATCAGGCATCTGGAATAAACATATTCATCTTTTCCACAGTCGTTTCAAATCACGTTACTGATGATGATACATATGGCTCTACCCATTTTATAAAGAAACGAAAGCCTAAGGCCTTGCAAGCTAAACAGAACATGGTTTGAAGCCTTTTAAATGCAACTTGCATAATGAGGGCATGTGCTGGTTTTGGCTGGGATTGAATTAGTTTTCTTTAAGGTGGCTAGCATGGGGCTACATTTTGATTTGTGCTGAAAACAGGGAAGTTTTCATTACGGCTGAGCAGGGCTTGCACAGTGCCAAGGCCTCTTCTGCTTCTCACTCCACCCCACCAGTGAGCAGGCTGCGGGTGCACAAGGAGTTTGGATAAAACACAGCCAGGACAGGTGACCCCAGCTGACCAAGGGGATATCCCACACCATGTGGCATCATGCTTAACATACAGAGCTTGGGGAAGAAGAAAGGAGGGGAGATATTCGGAGTGATGGTGTTTCTCTTCCCAAGTCCCTGTTATGCATGATGGAGCCTGTCTTTCCTGGGGATGGCTGAACACCTGCACCCCAAAGTGGTGACTTAATTCCTTGTTTTGCTTTGCTTGCATAAGCAGCTTTTGCTTTCCCTTTTAAACTGTCTTTACATCAAACCATGAGTTTTCTCACTTTTACTCTTCCATTTCTCTCTTCCATGGGGGAAGGTGAGCAAGCAGCAGCATGGTGCTTAGTTGCTGGCTGAGGTTAAATCACAACAAGGCTTCAAAGGCCTTTAGAGTGATCCTACAAGCTGCCATTCAACCCTTGTCTAGCTAGAGGCACATCAGGCTTTGCATCCATGAAACTTCCTCAGCTGTCCACAATGATACTTCTGCCCAAACCCCAAACTGTCCCAGCATTGATGACTTTGTGCATTCTCTTACCTAGCCCAGGTATGGTATTCTTCCATCTTCACCTTTCCAAGCTCAGTCCAATAGTTGAAAGTAATAGTTCCAAGTAAACCCTTGGAAACTGGATGAGCACCTCTTAAGGTGCATTTCCAGCTGCCAGTTTTAAGACACAAACAGAGTTGCTCCCCACCATGTGCCCCTATGTCTAGCAGGGTAATGTCCTGAATTCTTGCTTAGGCGTGCAAAGCCATTTCTTCTGCCAGGGATCACCTATTTTGAGGAAATCATCCAAAAAGCTGTAGTCTACTTTGCACAGCATATTTCTCCCAGCCCTTTAGCACACTTCTGGCTTAACCAAAGAGTACCACGGTACTCTGTCTGAACCTGAGTATAGGTATGCACAGGATTGTGGTTCTCTCACTTCTAGTTCCTGCTTCCAATACTGTTTCAGTACCTTACTGTAAGCAGAGAATAATAAGTTCATGGTTTCAATTTGGTGCCGAATGTGATCTCTTGTTTGGAATATGCATTAGGTCATCAGTGGTCTTTTTTTTTATAGCAGGCTTTTTTGCCTAATTCCACGACCTGCAAGAGTCTAGCACCATCCATTCAGCCTGGAGTCTGGCTAAAAGAAGATGGATTGCTATTTGCAGTCAAAATGTTGATATTACAGTGACATAGTCATTTGTCTATAGGAAAGAAATTTTAAAAGGTGTGATTTGGCATGTTGACTTCATCATAAATTGCAGGCTCTGGCTTTACTATTCATTTCCCAGGCTACAGTAAAAAATATTTCCCTGTAACTTTTCTGTAACCTTGGAGTGAAGCATAGTGGTTGAAAGTATGCATCTACTGATTTAGCAGAAAGGCAAGAGGGGAGAAATAATTGTAATAGTAATTACTTTTTTTTTTAACATGAATTCCAGGCGGCATTTAAGGAACTATGAAAGCATGACATCTGTGCCAGGCAAGGTAATAGAATCTCTAGCAGAGGAATCAAATTAGTGAACCCAATCTGCCATGTTAAAGATTACAATAATACATTGTTCCTGAATATACCTATATAAAGGTATATTTAATTTACATATTCTTCTATGCCATGTGAGGGAATAAAGGCAAAACATTAACAGAGTCACTATAGCTCTGTAAGGGACAGTCATGTCTCACCTCTGCAGGGTTCTTCATGTGTATAGACAAGGTGTGTAAGGTGTGGTCAACAGCTCTCCTGGGTTGAAAGGGAAACTGTGCATTGATTCACAACTCGTGAAGGGGATACATACAGCAGAGGGTAGGAAAAAATTAGCAGCTTTCATAGTACAGAAGGGTCTTCAATAGAGTGCAAAAAGCACCTGGTTGGAGTCTGTTCTGTTCAGCACACTCAGAAATGTTTGAGAAAGGAGGCAAATAGTGTAGTGAAAACTTTGCTGGTGACAGTGTTACTCCTTTGACAAGTGCACAGTGGAATTGTGAACCACCTTGCCAGAGGATGGTGGGTAAGCTACCAAGATTCACTTGTGCTCTTATCCCCCATCTGCAAACACTTGGGCACAGCTGAAAATTTTCACCAGTGCGAGTGCCATGAGGCACTCTCTGTGTGAAGGAACTTCACTGCATTGCAAGGGAAAGCTTTGAGAAAGGAAAGCATTGTGTAGTCATTACAGGAGCCTGGCTCGTGTGCCTGTCACCACTACGACAGCAAGAGGCAATTCTCGGCAACCAGGACAAACCCATCCTGTGTCATCAGCCTGGAGCCTCCCATGGTGCCTTATTCATGCTGGTTGATTCTCTGGATCTTGCTAAAGGTAATGACTGTAAAAGTGCTGTGTGCCTATTTTTTGGCAAGCATCTATCCTGTAGGAATCAGGTGTGCTAAACAATTCTCATTTAGCTATTTTTGTTTTGGTCATCAGTGCACATCAGTGCTTGTCCATTAACTTCTGGCAATGCAACTTCACTTGAAGTTGCTATGTTTAGATGATTTTATTGATGTGTGAAACAGACTGAAAAGTGAAAACCACATCAGCATGCAGGAATAAAAGTCATCAGTTTCCTGGATCACAAAGAATAAGAATGTTCAATAGTTTAATACTAGAAAATTAATGCAGATGAGTCATCCTCGCAGTAAAACTACAGACAGCTGGATCGTGAGTGTTTTTCTGTTCTCCTTTCTTTTTTGTAATAAGAACAATGTATCATTGTCTATAACATATTCTCCAAACTACAGAAGTGTTTTGCACACCTGCCATTTAACCTTTCAGCATTCTGTACATCACCTGGCCCCTGCATGTCTGCACAAGTATTTAACATGTATAGAAGAAAATGCGTTGAAAGTTTATCCAAGCAAAACATGCTTAGAAAGTTAGGAAAACGAACACACTTCTCTAATTCCAAAAATGTTAAAGAGTGATTTTTTTTCTCTCCTGTCTAATTGTGGAGGGTCATTGAAGATGCCTTCTTGGATTGAAACAGAAGTGATTTTTCAATATGAGGAGATGTGGAGTACTTCACTAGATGTTTTTCGTGAGTAATTTTAGCAAGATTGGCCCACTGTGAACTGGATTTTTACTGCTTCAATTGTCTTTGTTTTCGCCTCTTATTTTATCTTCGTTTTATTGTGTCAGGGTGGGAGAACATTATTTTGTGAGTAACTTTTTTAGAAAGTAACTCCTGCTTCCTGTAGCCAATATGGACTTATGTGACTTCTAGGTCATTGAACTTGGATCATTTTTTCTTTTAAATTAATCATATTCTGGCCCAAAGGACCTGGCAAAGCTAATATGCCACAGTTGTGTATATGTTATAACAGGCAACCTCCTGATTGCTCCACCACCTCTTTGAAATTAGGTTTTACATGCTCGGTGAAGGAACCACAGGTAACTTATTTGCAATAGGAGTGGTCTTTTTGAAAGAAAAATAAACTAACATTTTATTGTAAAAAATAAATCTTCTATTTTTTCCCCTAGTAAAATGGAATAGTGCTGTAATGCCAGAAAATTTTGAAGTACTGTGCAAAAACAGGAACAGAGAGGCCAGTGCAATACTGTTTGTAGCCTTGAGAAATAATGCATCTGAGGTTAAAACAGTAGAATGTATTACTTTAGGAAGTAGGGACAAGCGTCTCTGTCTCATGAATATGCACTTCTGTATTGAAAGCTGAAGGGTCTCAGAGTCTCCAGCCACTCTTTGAGCCTACAACATCTCTTCCTCTCACCATCAGTCTCTGTTGCTTTGTGCCAACAACTTTTGTCTGTACAAGGAGCTCCACATGTAGAAGGAAATGTCGAAGGAGTGCTTTCTCTCAGAAATCACTGCAGTACCGGGTGAAAAAAAGGTCACCCCTGGGTTAAAAAAAAATAAATAAAAAAAAAAAAAATTTTTTTTTAAAGTTTAAAAAAAAGCACTAGATCCTCTAACTTCACCCTCTCTCTCTAACGGGAAAAGATAAGGTCAGAGCAGTAGCAGAAAAAAAGAAATGCTGAGCAGTGCTGCTGATGGTAAGCCTGGCTAGAGGACAGAAAAAAAAAGTTGTTTTCCTAAACCTCAGCAGCAACTCTGTCAAAGTCAACTTATTACTGGAGCTTATGCCACAGCTTTCTGTGCCAGGCCTTACTGTACAATGACTTCTAAGGTAATTTACCTCATCAAGCCTCATTGTTCATAGTCTTTCTCCTCAGCATTTACTGGATTTCTCTGAAAAAAGGACAGAAATGTGACCAAGGCAGCTCTTCTCACAAGACATGCTGTGTGGGCAGATGCGTTATATCTACCTGTATCTACAATGCCGAAGTGTCAAAACTTTGGACTCTGGGTAGAAAAAAATTGTTGGGTTAGACATATTTTTCAACTTGAAAAAAGATGCAAACAATAGCAAATGAATGTCGGCAAAAACCTGGCAGCCCTCTATATAGCTAGGAGAAATAATCTATTAATAATCTACCTGGAGCCTTAGTCTTTATATTTAGTGTGTCTCTATCCTGAGACACGGCTGCGGCTCGTGTGCTGTTTTCACTGGCGCTGCAAGGATTACCAGCAGACCATCTGTTCAGCCAGTGAGGAAAAACATGTGATTGACAGGTACCACTGACCTAAGACAGACATCTCCATTTGCTGCTGCCTGCAGAGTGTAACTGTGTGCTGAGTTCCTTCTTCTTTGAAGTTGTAAATGAAATACATTCACTCTGAGGTGACTACAAGTGTCTCGTGTTACAGCTTGTTTCTCTGACGTGTTCAACCACTATGTGCCTGTCTTTCTCCTTTGCAATTTACTAAAACCTACAAAGTTGTAAGTCTAATCTCTAAGCTGGCACATGATGAAGGGATGAGACACTGCAGATATCTGAGGGCAGATAATCCTGTTTGTCTCCAGAACTGTGGAGGCTGCAGGAAGAACTGGCAAGCTGCAAGAGGCCCAGACATTTGTCCATCGGTGCAAGGACAAGCAATCTTTATGTTGTTGTCATTCAGCCCAATGTCTGGGATTTGGTTTAGTTTCATCATTAAATATAAGTGGTGCTTTTCCAAGAAAGGGCATTGTAAAATTTGATTCAGGAACAGCCTTTTTATTTCTCGATGTGGAGGCAAGTGGTGCTCTACTTCAGGTCTCACAGCTACCATGCCGACAACTGTCAAGCAAAGGAGAACCTCCAAAATGAAGATGAAGCAGATATTAAAGCTGCACAGTGGACTTTCAAGGTAAGAAAAAAATGCAGGATTGGTTATCCAAATGTCCTATAGGAGGGGGTGAAATGGTGTATGTGGAAAGGAGGAGAAAGAAAATATTAATGTCATGAATAACAGCCATAGACTCTTTATCACCAAGACATCACTATTCACTTAGTTTTCCTTTATTCCTGAGCCTCATCCCCTGCCCTCTGTTCCTCAGTGTGTTGCAACCACAGTGACAAAGGAGATGGTGATCCGCCTTCCCACTGTCTGCTTTCAAAGATCATATTAAACACATCCATCTAACTCACAAAAATTATTCATATTTTGTGAAGTTAGTCCGTTGCTAAAAGGGTGAGGGAAAATATGTTGCTTCATGGTGTTTAGACACTGAAGACGTCTGCAGTTTTTACTGATACTATGTCAGATGGTTTTTATTGATAGTTGACAAAAGAAGATATGCCAAAGAAATCAAACACTGTGTAATACTGAGGTGTATTAGGAAGTTACAGTAAATACCCTTTAGTGAACCTGTAGAGTATTCCTCAGTTAAAAACAACAGTCTTGTATCTTCTAGATTTTGTCAAAGCCTGAAAGCTGCCTGAGGGGTGAACTGATATTATTTATGGGGAGAAGCACGCACCACAGCAAGAGACAAATGCAAGAAACTGTATCTTATTAAAGCTTTGGGGCAAAAGTGGTGCACCCTGGTGCATGATAAGGAAAAGAATGCAATAGCAAAGTCCTGCACTCTTGGAACCACAGAGGTTGTCTTTTTTCAGACATAGAACCAGCGTAGAGAGGGGCCAAGGCATCCAGTTGAGTTCATTGGCAGGGGAAGAAGCCATTCCCAATTCCACATCTGCCTTACAAAGATTCAAGTTAAAGCTAGAATTGGCCTCTCCATCGCATTTCCTTAGCCAAAGCATATCCATTTCCAAGAGGCCATTTCATTTGAATTATAGGAATGCACTCATCAGAAATTCTAAATTACTTCCATTGCTTTTGCTGAGAGGAAATGCTCAGCCTGCTTTGCTGCTGTCAGAAAACTGTTTCTGATAATGAACAAAGTACACTCTAGTCAGAATTTCACATCATTCTGTCTTGTTGTCTATCTTGTTATGGCACATGAGCCTGGGGACTTCTTGACCCTCTTGAAGGCAAAAGGTGTTTTTTCATAGGCCCAGTGGCTCCTGAAGTTAACCACTGATAGTCCTAGTTTCTGAAACCCAGGTAATGAGTTCTTTATAATTCATGTCCCCAGTTATTTAGCCATCCTTCAATTCACTCCAGGTGAATTGTTCCCTTCAGCTTGCTGATTGCTTTTGTGGAGATCACCTGAATTTGTAGTTTGTTGCTGAGTCTCTGAGAACATGGTGCACAGGACTGAGTCAGCAACCTCACAGAGGACAACTTATTATTTCTCTATTCTGCAAAGGATTTATCTACAGAGGGACATAAATGCCACTGGAAGGTTCAGAGCCAGCTACTGCCACAGTTCCTTTAACGGCAGTGCTGCCATCTTCCCTTCTCCTGCTTGCTATCTGTCCCATTTCCTTTGTTTAGTGCTTTTGTTTCTAAACGCTGCAGCTCTCCTGGTGTGGCTCTCATCTCTAGTACCAGAGACAGCCTGCAGGGACTGCCCAGGAGATGCTCTGTAACCACTTCCTGAGCTCAGCAGAGTTGAAATTGCTGTGATGTGGAAGCTCAGGTATGAGGCTACATTCTCTGGGGGAACATGTCTCCAAAACTTCATAAACCAGATCAGCAAATGATCCTTTCACATATGTAATGTAAACAATGCTACTATAGTTAATGAGTCTACAAGGATTGTGTTAGTGATAGGAAGTTAGAAAACTTACCCGTCTGGAAGTGTGTACAGCCCTAAGGCTGGGGAACTAAAATACAGTGCAGGCTTTACTTTACATGGCAGGGAAATGCCTTTCTCTTTTACTGAGAGGGAACCATGGCACTGAGGATTTACATAATTTCCTAGTAGTATTTAGGAAAATAATTTGGAGTTGGTAAGGTTCAAGAACAGGTTGTCACTTACATTTCCAGAATAGAGGAGATCACATCAAAACTTTTCTTTTTTTTTTTTTTAATAATTCCTGGTGGCACTGAAGTGTACAGAAAGTTCAGGTTCTTTTGGTAAAACATTTCTATATGTGACACTGGTTGCTATAGGGAGATTATGTTCTTAGACCTGTAATTTGTATGACTAACAGGGTCCTTGATCAGACTGATTCCACAGTCCTCATTAATTCCCATGTTCCCTTCCACTTTAGATGAGATTTCAAATTTGACACTTCTCAATGTGACTGGTGGCTGCTTCTGAGAACAAGCTGGCATTTAATTCAATGTGCCAAAGAGTAAAAAAGCCAAAATATCAAATACATTTTTCAATAAAAAGCCCCAACCAACCAAAAAACAAACAAACAACAACAAAAAAAACCCAACAAACCTAAATATTTTAGGTTTATTTTTTTCTTGAATGTGCTTTCAAAGAGAAAGTGAATTACAAGAGAAATGTTTTTGAAAAGTGGTAGGCAGAGCTTAAAGGCCTCTTAAATTCTCTTCATGACATTTAAATTAACTCAACGAGTTGTTTGTTTCCAATCTCCATTTGCATTGCTTAAAAAGCCTTTCCCTCTGGCATGTGTGCATCTTGATTTATAAAAGTGTTAAAAAGAAAAAGTGAATAAACTGTTTTTTACCAGTATCAACACAAAGATCCATGGGCTTTCTTAACCCAGAGCTAACACAGACGCATTCATGTGTGCTTCCAAGGAGCTTTTTGCAAGTAAACAAAATAAAAAAAACCCAGAAACATTACACTACATAGGGAGATAGTGCAAGGTTTCAAATATGTCACAGGTTTCTTTCGTATGGACAAAATTTAGCCAAAGTCCTGTTCCACAGAGCTCATTGCTGTCCTTTCCTCAGAAGAGGGTGAGAATGTTCTCCACAGGGCTGCCACATTTCAGTTCATGTCCAGATTACACCTGGATAGAACCTGTTTCACTTTTGTAACATAATTATGATTTCTAAGCATACGGTCTCCAGATTTGGTTGGGTTTACATGAATAACACACTACAGATAGCAAGTGACTGGGCAAGTGCAGGTAGGAGAGCAGTGACAGGGCTCTGGGGGCACTAATAAGTGTTCGTGGCCCTGACCAGCCTCAGCTGGGGCCTCCACCCTCACCCATGGACCCAGCAGCTCTATTTAAGTTTAGCCCCAGGGGCCTGTTCTCTTGAGCTGAGCCTGAAGGAATGATGGTCTCCAGTCAAGTGACAGACGTGTGGTGGAGCCTCCCCCTCTGGGCTGACTTCCTGGCTTGACCTTGGCTGTTCCCTGTCAGTGTGGGCTTGCAGGGTGGTTGTGGGACCTGATCTTAAATCTGATCTTAGGAGTTGATTTCCACCTTGCTGTGATACTGTCTTATGATCTGGATCTTTCTTGAATTAGTCTTTATGCTCAGCTTGCCTTGTTCAAGTAGTGGGGGTGGGATGTGGGATCCCTTTGCTTCCAGCTCACCTTCTGTGTGGGAGCAGCCCTGTTCTTGCTAGGGATTCAAGCAGAATCCTTTCCAGCTTCTGCTGACATTTGCTCCAGCACAGGGCGTGGAGCAGAGAGGCAAAGAAAAGCGTAGTGTTAAGTGAGAAGGTATGTGCCAAGGAGAGGCAGAGCATGAGTATTAAACCTCCTTAAACAACAATCTGTAGGCTGAGGCACAGTGATACCCGGTTATACCAGCATGGATTTTCTGCTTGCCAAGTCCTATCCATTTGAATTCTGTATGGGGGACCAGGCAGAAATGGAAATGGCCCCGAGCATGCTATGTGAAGGAGCAGCCCCAGGGAAGTATGGCATCCTTTATCCTTCATCTAGCTGATCTCAGCTCTGCAGGAATCCTTTGGGCTTGCAGATGTCCACCATCATTCTATGAACTGCTTGTAATGTGAAAGTCACTCATGACCATGCATAGCTCACCTAAATTATTTAGCAACTGCTTTGAATCATGATTTCTTTGATAAAATAGGAATCCATTTACAAACAACTCCAGAAAGGTCAAAAATCACAAAAGTTATTATTTGCAAAGGAAGACATGCCAGTTGAATAATTGCACTGCTTTTATCCAAGTACTCCAGTGTCTTCAGCTGATGAGTGCTGTCAGTCATTAATTGCTATTACTCTTAGCAGTCCCTCTGAAGTCAGATGTTGTCTTTATCTAAGAGTAGGAAAAGCCCTGTTATTAGTAAATATAGTCACCCTTTTCAGTCAATATAATCCCTACTAAGTACATTTTCACATCAAGAGTGTTTATTTGGTGCAGTATGTTTTTCATACTTAGTCACGGTAGCATTTGTATGTCTGAAAAGCTTGTGACTGTCAGAGGGTGTTGAGAACAAACCAAGCAGTAGCTTATACCAAGAGCACATTCCTTCTGTTCTTCTGAACAGGTGTTGTGCATAGTTAAACAGGCTGAAACATAATTTAAGAGTCACATTTTATCTAACTCTTAAGTTTGAGATGGGCAGGGGATGCAAACTGTATGGCTATGGATTAAACCACTTTCAGATGCAGCCAGCATTCTTTGTCTATGCCAAAATAGTTATTCTTACACAGCAGATGTAAAATTTGAGACATGTTTCATGCTCTGTTTTATTCAGGAGGAATGTTTCAAAGGGAGACAGAATTCTGGGAGAGATATAGGAGTATTTTGGGGCATTTAGGGCCACCAAATTATGAGCAACTAGTCATAGTGACAACTCTTTGATGATACAGTATACTGTTTGATAGAGAAAAGAGTGGGGTTTTTGCCAAATAGTTATAGATTAAGATAATAAGGTAAAATCATATGCAGTTAGTCTTAAAGGTAAGCAAAATTATTTCTAGGACAAGCTGGAGAACATTATCTCTCTGTGATGTTCTCTGGTGGTTAATTTTGTTTTCTGGACATGTATCCTTTATAACAAGAGTATATCCTGTCCCTGGCTTTCACTAGTTAAGAAAGGGCTGCTCCTGCACATTTTTACAGACTGTATCAATCCTTATGAGACCTGCAGTGTTGGCTTGGTTTCATCTGTGATAAACTTAATTTTCTTCCAAGTAGCTGGTAGAGAGCTGTGTTTTGTGTTCAGTGTGAGACTAACATTACTAACAAACTGAAGTTTAAGATGTTGCTAAGCACTGTTTGCCTTAAGTCAAGGACTTTTCCTTTTGCCATGTTCTGTCGGTGCACAAAAAGCTGGGAGGGAGCAGGGCTGGGAGAACTGACCCAAACCAGCCAAAGAGACATTCCATACCATAGGGTGTCGTGCCCAGTATATAAACTGGGAACAGTTGGCCAGGAGAGGCTTGTTCAGCTCTGTGGGTCCTGCTGGGAGCAGTGGAGGAGCTCAGTGTGCTGTGAATGGGGCACCCTTCAGCAGACCTAGCCTTGAAAGACACTCAGTGAGCTCTAGCTTAGCTTTTGTCAGTGCATGGGACTCATTTTCATCACTTGCTGGCTGCCCCTGGGCAGCATTGCAGAGATCGTTCATGTTGGCTTTGGGGTTTTCTTCCCATATTTCCTCCAGATGTCCGCAGTATACTAGTCTGCTCCAGGCAGCTCAAGCCATTAAATAGAACTCCTTTTAAAACATTATATTTTAATCTTTAGCATTATGCATGAAAGTAAGAACAGATGAATGTGGCTTAAGCAAGAATTATTCTATCAGACAGAAAAAGTTGTGGGCTTTTACTGTGGGGGTGGTGGGACAGGTTGCCTAGAGAGGTTTTGATGTCTCCATCCTCAGAGGAATCCAAATCCTGCTCAGCACAGATCTAGGAAGCCTGAGGAGAAGAAGGCACCACTAAACAATATGCAGAGGCCCCCTTCCAATCTCAACTATTCTTTGAAACAAAGAGCTCTTCAAAGAGTCTTTCTTTTTAAACTGTTCTATAATTATATGGCATAATAATATTTTTAATTCATAAATTCTTTTTTTTTTTTTTGCATCCAGAAACTCTTTTCAGAGAATAGCTGGCTGTATTGCTCAGCATTGTCTATGAGCCAATAATAGCTTCATAGACAGCAGTCAGAGGGCATTCTTTTGTAAAAGTTGTCAAAATAATAATGTACTACACATTAATGGGTGGATTACTTGCATATTAATGGTGTGCAAATTTTCTTGTCCTCATAGATAATTTTTACTAATTTGCAATAATGTGTTTTTCTAATTTAGTGATTTACATATTTTACTATTGAAATAGTCCTAAAGCTTCTTTTTTACATGTACACCTTTGAAATGGGAAAAATGCAGATTCCTGGGCTGATTAAGATATTACTGTCAGAAAGAACTTAATGAATATGAAAACCAAAAGGCAAAGTGCTTTTACACTAGTTCTGGAAATTTTTCAGCAAAACAATCCTAGACTGACCTGAATTACAGGGATTGTTTTTATTAATATACAATGACCTTCTTTAAGTGGAACAAAATGTCATGCTGATTAATAAATAACCTACTCAGCCTAAATCTAAATCAATTCGTTTGAGATATGGGTAACTGCAGATTTACAAATACATTAATTTACTATATCCTTTCACCAGTAAGAATTAACAATTTGGATAAAGGACACTGGGAAAAGCAACATTTCTCTGAAAGACCACAGAGACCTTCTTAAAAAAGCATCTGATTTGAGTCTGGGAGTCAGAAGGAATTTACCTTTACTCCATGATATATCTCTCACACCCAAACTGATGAAAGTAAATGACTTCCAGTAAAATACAAAATAAAAATGACATACCTTTCTGCATCACCAGCCCAGCATAATCCAATTCCAGTTCAGCCTAGGTGCCATGATGTGTTAGAGATCACCCAAGCTCAGCATTCCCATTGTACTCTGATTTATTTCCAATACACCTCATGTCTAATTGAAAGAGGAATTGGTGTATGGGGTTTTTTCAGCTTATTTTTCTCAGGGATTTCTGAGTGCCAGAGGAATCCTGAAGTACCAGAATAAGTTGCAGGTATCAGCCAGTCCACTCTTAATAAGCAAATCCTTCCAGTGACCAGGAGAATGATGTGGGGGTATTATCATGGTAATCAGAGGGCTGGAACAGCTCTCCTATAAAGACAGGCTAAGACAGTTGGGGTTCTGCCTGGCAAAAAAAAGGGTCCAGGGAGATCTTAGTGCTGACTTCCAGTACCTAAAGGGGGCCCACAAGAAATCTGGAGAGGGACTTTTTACAAGGGCATGGAGTGACAGGACAAGGGGAAATGGCCTGAAACTGAGAGTAGGGTTTAGAGTAGATACAAAGAAGAAATTCTTTACTGTGAGGGTGGTGAAGCACTGGAACAGGTTGCCCAGAGAAGTGGTGGATATCCCATCCCTGGAAGTGTTCAAGGCCAGGCTGGATGGAGCTCTAAGAAACTTGGTCTAGTGGCAGGTGTCCCTGTTCATAGGGTGTGGGGGGTTGGAAATAGATGGTTTTTAAGGTCTCTTCCAACCCAAATCATTCTGTGATCTAAGATTATCAAAGATGGTTCTGGGTGGGAGTTTGAAAGTGTCATCTGACATTTGCTGCAAGGATGTCCCGGTTTAGAGACAAAATTTTTAGGAGGAGACGCTCTGGAGTGAGCACCTCCTCCCAAGGGAAAGGGGCCTTCCCCTTTCCTCCACCAAAGGGAAAAAATTAACAAAAGCAGTGAAAGTGGAAGAAAAAAACCTGAACTATTTATTCACACAAAACACAACTGGGAGAACAAAAAGGGAGAGAAGGAAAGGATGCCCGGGAGGAGCCGGTAAGTGGTCACCCTCCACCCCCAATCTCCGGGGAGTCCACACAGCTGGCTGCTGGAGAAGGGCAGATGGAAACCTTGTAACGCTTCTTCACCGCCGATTGTCCTCCTCACAGCAGGCGATGCTCGTGTCTTCCTCGGGGTTCCCACCGGGCAGGAGATAAGGGAAGGAAAGCAGGGAGGTCAGGGGAAGAAAAAGGGGAAAACAAACAAAACCTTTTCTAAGCCTCGGGAACAACGCAAGACCCAAAAGAGAGAGAAAGAGAGCAGCGCAGCGATGCCGTACGCTCCCTCCCCAAGGCCGGCTCCCAGCCGTGCCCCGGGCCCTTGGGCTGAGCCCTTGAACCGCCCTGCACCTGGGGCCTCGTGGCTCCAGCCCCGCGCCCCGGGCCCACCTTAAAGATACAGGTACTTGGGGCACTAAGCAGACGGCTATGGAATAAAGGAGCCTCATAACATCACCCCAGGACAAAGGATCAGCCTAAATATCCCTGCCTGCTGTTTAAATTCATTACTCTTTTTTGTATAAACTGTGAGCATGAAGAGTGATTTACTCCTTCTCCTTGCCCGTTTGTATACTATGCATGCTACCCGAGATGCATTTCCCATGAGTGGTGCAAATACACAAAAATCATGATTTCCACACGTGCTTTTCCATGGTAATATCTTTCCACAAACATTGCAAAGACTCTACAGGAAAATAAATGTTTATTTCAAGCCTTTTAATGCTTACTCAGTCCTACATTTGCTGGCCCCTTCTATGCAATAACAGGACCGTTTTTTACTGCCATTTATTTGCATCTTTTCATAAAGCAGCTTCAACCAGTCAAAAGAGAGATGCAAAAAGAGATCAGAATCCTATCACAAATACCTTAATTTCAAAGCCCAGCTCCATGTTGCTAGCTGACAGCTAAGTGCATCTTTCTGAGAGGAGGTCAAAGCCAAAGCCGTGCCACGCTAGGAAATGCAAGGGAGAGACCATCACTCTTCTCCCAGAGACCATATGGGGGGATGAAAACACCTTGTTTATATACAATACAAGTAATTGTATGTTTCTTCACAAGCATTAAAATTTAAAACTCAGACAGACTGTTTTTCCATCAGACTCATCCAAAACATGGGCTGAGGGGTAACACTTGGGAAATGGCAAGGATCTATGAGCAGGTGAACTGGTGAAGCCTGGCTTGCAGCAGGTCTGTGCCTGCTTACTGACAGTTCTGGATGTCTCAGAAGGCTTGGCCTTTCCCAAAGCCCCTCCCTGTCCTGATGCTGATTCCAAAACTTTCAGGAAATTAGATGTTGAGATCTTTAACCTAACAGATATTTATTCTACCACCTTATGTGGTTGGAAACAGATCAGGAGGCTTATTGCCTTCAATATTATACTTCGAGTGTCATTCTCAAAATAAAGCTAATCTAAAATACCATATCAACTGTTAGAGGTAAGAACAGCCTACAATAAATCAGGAGCTGCCCAGTGATGCCTGCCAAACAGCAGCTGATTGTCTCACAAAATGTCACATCATTTTTTCTGGATCACTGTAGCAAGCACTTAATTACTCTCACAAGAAGGATGAAATTATTTTCAGGAGCCTAGAGATGTCAGGTCTATGCTGAGGAACTCATACAGAAAAAGGAGAAAGGCTCAACTTTGTTTTCTTATGCGTTTGGTTCCAGTTGTGAGCACAGCTTAATTTCAGGAAGCAGCTGTGATTTTTCCTGTGACATTTTGTGTGATTTTCTTTAGGACTAAATAAAGAAGAAAACAGTTCTTAGTGTTCTGTTGACTTCACTGTTTTCCTTTGAGAATAATCAAGTTAAGAGCAAAAACAGTGGGTCAGGCTCAGACCAAAATAAGATAAATTGTTCTTGAACTGTATAACAATTTGTTATGAGAGACAGGCAGATTATAATATTTTAAAGTATTAATTTTCTTGCATTGCAGTGCTTCATTTTGTAAAATCCATGCTCTTTTCTTTTTATTACCAAACTAATTTGTTCAAAAGCAAGGATTCTTATGAGAGAGATGTCTTTGGGGAAGAAAACCTCCTTTTAGGGATTCCTTGCTAATGCTGTAGTTTAGTATCCCAGATAAGCTTTGGCATTCACACCCTTTGTGCCTTTTGGTACTTGGAACTCATGCTCAGATTTGCAGAGGTGCTCAGACTGTGCTGGAGAAGCGGCTGAGTTGCTCCTCTCTGACCCTTTGTCCTGTTTTTTCATTTGCAAATTCTTGCTCCATTTACTGGTTTACATTACCGAGAATTCTGCATGGTAATACATGGATCATCTATAACATTTATTTGGAATATGGGCTCTAAATAAGAGGGTTAAAGGCTGTTTCTCAGTTTACATCCAGATCTTCTGAGTGGTTTGGCATGGAATAGTTTTCCAGTCATAAGACTGACAAAGTGAGTCACAGCCCTTAAAAGCCAAGGACACTTCTTCCAGCTAGCATAACCTAATGTTCACTGAAATGTTTGATTCTGAAAGATGGTTGCTATTTTGATGGCAGACTAGTCTTCCTTACTGCACTGCATTTATTCTGTTCATACAGACCCTGTGCAGATAAATGCATGTGCTTCATTTCAGTACTAGAATAGCACCTTCTTGAATGATTTACCTGGAAAACCACTGAAAGCCACTGCATGCTCTGGTTATAAAATTGTTTCAAGCTCATAAAAAAGCTATACTCTCTCATTTATCCCTCTCGGTTCTAAGGAGGCACACTTTAAACAGGTTCTTACCAATCTTTCCAAATTATCAGGAGAAATAAGTTAGAGCTGTTACAGATCAGAGAAAGAGGTTAGGCTATTGCAGACACAACAATTTTCATCCCACTTTGTCTTTTCTGTATTTAGTCAGGAGGTATGTTTGAAATGAACTGCAGAAAGGAGGTTGGAAGGGACCTTTTTCCTGCCCAGGAGGAGAACATGGTCTTTCAAGCAGTAGTGTAACAGAGGGAAACAAGCCTCAAGTGTGGCCTTGCCAGTGAGTTGATTTGAACAGTGATGGAGTACAAAAATAGGTATGTCCAAAATTCTATGCATCTGGAGTGCTGTTCTCCCCTTCTCAGGACAATTCTAGAATCCACAGCAGAGTGCAGTGCAGGGAAACATGATAGACAGCCCTGGAGTTGCCAGAGGAAAACCCCAGCCTGCAGAATTTAGTGTCAGTCTCTCTGTACATCAAACGGGAGAAACGTGGTTTCATGGGAACACATCAAGTGCCTCCCCCAAAAGCTCAGTAACTCTGAGTTGTTTTTTTGTTGGGATTTTTTTGTTGTTGTTTTTATTGACTTGTTTGTTTGCTGTTTTTGTTTGGAGGTTTTGTTTGTTTCTTTATTTCTTTGTCTACTTGAGATTCTCTGTCTTTAACTGGTGACTTGGTATCTGTGGTGTTGAGGCAGACCTGGGAACTGATACCATTTGTAACGCTGCTTCTAAGCCTAAAGCAAGCACGACATTCAGCCAGTGACTTGGGCTGCCTGTAATTACAGTCTCTCATCTAGGCAGATACTCCTATAGGGGCAAATCACATAAGGCATCTCTGAAACAAATGTTTGTGATAGATTCTTCAAGGAAACTCCAGGCCTTTCTACTCACTTCCACAGGGATACTCACTTCTACATAACAGAGATAATGTGGCCTCTTTAAAAGAGTATTTGTGTGGTACCACTGATAAATCAGTACACTGAGATATGTAACACCTGAAGTTTTCCCTTTTTCAAAATATGTTCACACCTTCTCCTCACTGTCATTCTTATCAAAACAACTTATTTTTCTCTGATCATCATTCATGTCTTTTTAAGATGCTGGATAAATACTCCTGGTCACCAGCTCAATCTAGTTTGCAATGGGACAAATACAGAGTTTTCTTTTCATGGCAGCACCAGCCTGCAACATTCTCATTGATACTGCCCTTTAACCTCATACTCTTCAGCAGTCTCTCATTGCCTGCTCTTTGTTCTTTTTCAAAGGAATTATAGTGCATTTCTCCTTTCATGTTCTCCACCATGTCCTATAAATGAGTTGTTTTCTCCCATCAGGCTTTTAACATGGCTGCATAATTTTCCAATTGATCCATAATTTATAAGGTCCAAAACCTGATGTAAATTAATGGCAGAAATCACAGTGTCTTCCTCAGGAATCTTGTCAAGCTGGAATGTTACTGTGCAGCCACATTGTGCACCCAGGCTTTCAGGCTCACTTTGAACTACTCAACTGCTCTGAAACCTCGATCTGTTCAGGAACATTGGTTCCAAATGGCCCCATTAATCTTCCTGTCTGAATCAGCTCTGGAATGTAACTACAAACTGCTCTGTAAGACCTAAAAATTGCAGTCATGGCAGTTTTGATTTCTTCTTCAATTTAACTATATTTATGTGGTAAGGATCCTGTGTATTAATTGGATTATATGTGACCCAGAATATCAGGAATACTTCTGCAAGTCATGGTTGGATAGGTACCCCTTGAGTGACAGTGATAGTATGAAGATATTTTTACTTTTCCTATCATGAAACAAGAGAAATATTTTTCTCCAGTCGATCACTTAATTTCCATATGGGCAGAGAAGAGGAGCCCTAATAGCACAAGGAGGAATAGTGCTTCGGCACTAATCTTTAGATGTTGAGGTTCCCCATTCAAATTGTAGGTGCACAGCGACACCTCCTGGAAGCTTGTAATGAGCGTTCCTGAGCTGCTTCCTCCGTAGTCCTGAAACTCACAATTTTTGTTTGTAGAAGCAAATCTTTTTCTGGTCAACATTTTGACAAATTTGCTACAGGGTCTGTCATGTTGCTGGCACATACACCAACAGAACATGCTTATGACGGAAGAGATTTTTCTTTTTAAGTCAAGCCTGAACTGTAAGGCTTTTTAAATGATTCTAAATAATTCAAAGGTTTATAGGGTAAAAAAATAGAGGATAGAATTAGAGATGGATGCTAACCTCATGGTTTAAAACAAAATATAGTTGGCATTATATTTTTAATTATTTAATGTCATACATCAGGTGAGAGGATCAGAGAATATAGCAAAGATTCAATTTGCCAAACATGACAAATTAAATGAATGAGAGTTTCTTAGTGCATTTGCACTTCAGGAAAGATTTCATTTTTTGTATGTGTCACATTGCAGCTTCTAATTAGACCTTCTCTGCCCAAGTCACCAGCTTCCTGGGTAGTCTGTCAATCTGCAAGAAACTCTGCATCACCAAGGATTTTAAGCACATGAGTTGGGCCACAGAGCACTGTCTGAGAGCCCACAAACCCCACAGAGCCTGCACCCATCAGCTGGACTGGGCCAGAATGGAGGGTAGAACCATCACTGAGCTGACTCTGGTGCTCTGAAAGCTGGCATTCAGTGCTATTACTGGAGAACACATCCTTATTTCTAATACTGAATTCCATCTCAAATGTTATTTCTCTTTAAGTTTCCTCTGCCTTAGAAGTAACAAAGATGTGATGTGTGGGAGTGGAAAAGAAACAGAGTTGTGAGTGGAGACAGCGGAGGCTTCCTGCAGCTTTGGAGCAGACACTGACTGATATAAATACTGAAGCTAAGGGTTTTGTCAGAACATACATATGGGACTGGACAACCCTGAGAAAATTCGTCACCCTAGAAAATGACCTTACAGTGGTGAAATAATTATCAAAGCACTAAGCAGAGCCACCAACTGCAAAAAATTGTGCCTTCACAGAGATCTAAATCAAGTCTAACCATTCCGATAACGTTTCAAGCCCTGATGTAATGCAATCACAGGTTTTAGCATCAGACCTTGAGGAAACCTAATCCTCCAGCAGAAAGCAGAGACACATAGTGACTGCATGAATGAAATGACAGCCAAGTTTTTTGGCTTACACAAAATAAATTCTACTGATTAATTAACACACCGTCATCAGTGTTGATTATGACTCTAGTTTATTCTTCCATCAACACTGAACCTCTATTTCCTGTTTGAAACCAACTACTAATAGATCCATGAAGAAAAGTGACTTATGCCTGTAAGAAACTGATGTTGAAAAAATACAAATATATTTAAAAGTTCAGCAAAGCTGCTTCCAGTAATGTCACTGGTATTACGTTCACTTCAGAATATGGATATTTAAATGCATTTTTTATTTTGTTTTTCTTTTTACATTTTTGGTTTTTATTAAGGGATAAGAGAAAGCAAATACTAGAATACTGCTGATATGTAGAGAAAATTGAAGTTCAGCTGAAGTCCCTGGAACCTCAATCTCCTTATGAAAATATCTCCTTTCCCAGAAAAGCCCTATCAGTCTTCATAATGATTTTTAACAAGTGCACTTTAATGTCAATGAAAAAGGTAAAAAGTGGCTTCTTACTCTCTGTTTGAATTGCTCCCTAATTCACTATGAATCAGCTCCATTCAATGGTCTAGAAACTCTCTTTTTAACAATTTAAGGGAGCAGGAAACACTGAAATGCAGTAGCACACAAAAGCTGCAGTACAAATGTCTATGACCTCTCCTTGGGCAGGGAGCAGAAGTTCAGGGATGAGACCAACAATCAGCCCTCACACCCTAAAACCAAACAGGCCCCAGAAGAGCTGGTATGTGCATTATGTCACCCATTGACATGTGACTGCAGGAATGATGGAATACAATGTTACTGAAATACAGATACATCTTCTGTATTATCTTTCTTACCACCTGTTCTGAACAGTGAGAACAAATTACAAAGGAAAAAAAAAAAAGGTACCATACAAGCTTTCACTAAAAAATAAAATAAATAAAAACAATAACTGATTTCTTCATTTCCACAAAGGCAAAATTAGGAAAACATGTTAACTGGACAAGTTTGCAGAAAGAGGGAGGGTGGACTCTAAGAAATATATAAAGGGCCAATATTAAATAGCAATGGTACCCTCATATAAAGCCATCCCTTTCTGATCTAGAATAAAAGAAAACTACTGCATGCTGGATAGAATTTCCTCCTAAATGTTTATCAAGAGCTTATGTAGTCTAATGAGAAATATTCAGGAAAGTCTAGTAAAGGGTGGAGGTGGGTTTTCTAATGCCTGTTATATTGCTAGATAATATCAATATTGAAACTGGGTCCTGATTTATTATTTACTTCATATGTTACAAAAACAAGCTGCCACTATATGGGATAATTATATTAAATTCACAGTTCACACGTAAGCTCTCAATTTTCCATAACTTATTTTTTGAAAGAGAAATAAGTGCAAGGTCAAATACTCTCATGCCTTGCTAGATTGACATTTTGCTTTCTCTCTGTCCCAGTGAAGTTGAATTAACCTGAACAAAGTAGAGTAGTAGAGGGGACCAAGAGTAAGGTCACAGAGACATGTGCAGAGCAAGATACTCTGATGTCCGAGGGAATTTTCTTTCATGCATGAGAAATGCACGCTCACATTCCTTTAGAGAGAGAAAGGGTTTCAGTCTGTGTCTCTCAGCTCTCTCAACTCTAAACCCCATTTCGTCAAAGTCCAAGCCTTTGTTGATGCAGTTCTGTCTCATGCAGCTGGACATCAGCTTGCATCCATCATTCAGGGAGAAAGGAGGAGAAGATGAGCACGTTAACAATTTTGGGACTTTATTCCTCCACACCATTCAGCTGTTTCAGGATGTGGTTGTGTACACATGCAGTGATGCCTGCAGAGGTACCTCCCTACAGAGCGAGACAGAGTTGCCTGCAAACACCAATCATTGGAAGATAGTTCACTTAGGTGGCTTTGTTTATCCAACACCACTTATGCTAGGGATCATAAATACCGTATTTTTATACAACACTACCCACCATCACTATGTGTCATGAATTTTGAAAAAAAAAAAAAAAAAATAGCGTTCTTTAATAAGGTGTTAGTCAGAATCATAGAATGGTTTGGGTTGGAAGGGACCTTAAAGATCATCTCATTCCAAACCCCCTGCCATGGCCAGGAACAACAGATCATGACTCTCCTGAGACAACTGGAAAGGACGATGGAGCAAGAACATACCTTCCAAAGGGGTTACACTCTGCCAGCATTTTAAACCTGAACTTGGTCAAGCATTCCTGCTAAAATTTAGAAAGCCACCTGGGACTGTAGTCTAGAGAGGTTTTAGGAGAGTCACACTTACCAGTCTGAGAAGTGACTGCCTGTCCTGGTAGAGTGACCAAGAGCTGAATTCAAAGGCCAGTGGTGTTAGCAGGTGTTTTGAGCTTGGTCTTAAGCCACATAAACAACCACCTCGGTACACTTACTGAGACTTTGTTCCCTTTTCTCTGCTAGGGAGTGAGGCAGTGTCATTTAATCCTACTTGTCAAACCTATGATACCTTCATAGCTCCTGTCTGGGCCTTGGCAATTGTAGTTTGGCACGGAAATCTGTTCAACATCAGTTCTGTGCTTTCTGTCACAACCAAAAGCGAAGAGATTTGCAGAAGGCTCCTTGCCAGTGGGTAGGAGCAGTACTGAGTGGGGTTGTGGGGTGGGAATCAACCTTTCTGTTTTTTCTGCTCTCCTGGGAACATTGTCCAGTTTCTGTGGTAGTTCACCTCTCCTAGCAGACCTAGGGGAACTCTCTGCTGCTAAGCAACAGCAAGCTCTCCTTCTGTGTAGGAATGGCAGCTTTCCCCGCTGGTTTCAGCTCTAACAAGCACCTTCCCCTGGCACCAATGGCACCACAGCTGTGTTCTCCCATTGCTGTAGCAGTGCCTTTGGCCTTCAAGGGCAACACCATCATTGTGGGAAGGGCTTTCCTCACACTGTGTAGTCTCCTCTCTGTCTCTTTGATGTCTGGTTGTAGGCCAGAAATAGGGACTATGTTTTGGGACGGGCTGAACCTTGATGAAATAGAGAAGTCCCAGTAAAACCAAGTAGAAATCCTTGCTAGAGAAAAGGGAAGAAGAGCGGTGATTTTTGTCTGTTCCTGCTCAGGGTCCATGCTCCATCAAGGTGGCTCCTTCTTTGCAGGACAGTGGCACTCAGCAAGGAAGGGCACGGTCACACTACTCTGATGCCCGCAGAGCAGGGTCGGCCCGCCGAGCTGCCAGGCCACGGCGGAGGCGGCGGGGCAGGTTCAGGACCCTGGACAGGTCCGGGCGGCAGTGGCTCTACTCTCTGCTCCTCGCCACCGCCGCAGCTCCGTCCGTCGTCTGCGGCTGGCTTTTCGGGTGGGGATTTTTTGGGGATGCTCTTTGGGTGTAGGCTGTAAGTGGCCAAATTCTTCCCCGTGCTTCTCTGGCACTGTGGCCAGCCCCGAACCCCAATGGGCACTGGCGGAGTACGAGAGGCGTCCTCCAGCCCTCGCCTAAAGGACCGGCTTAGAAAAGTTAAAAAGACAGAGTGTAGATGGGGGCGAATGGGGGAGCGAGGGCAGCCGGTATGGGTTCACAGCTGCCACCACTCCAACCCTCATCTTAGCACTGCGGTAGAGGGGCTCTGCTGGGCTGTGCGGGGTCCCCGCCTGCCCCCTCGGTGATGCTCATTTTGTGTTTCTCTCTCTCTCTCTCTCTCTCTTCCCGCCCCGTCCCTCCGCTCCCACACCTCCCCCGCTCGCCGCAGACTCCGAGGCCTGNGCGGGGCCGCTGGGCTGAGCCGCCGCCGGCCCCCGCCCCGGCCCCGCCGCCGCCCAGCCGCCTCCCCTCGGAGCGCCGGAGATGCCCGGCGTGCCACGGAGCCGCGCCGCCGCAGCCCCGCGCTGCCCCCGAGCCTCCCGGCGCCGTGAGTACCGCTCGTGCGGCCGCGTCCACCCCTTCCTTCTCCTCCTCCTACTCCCCGCACAGGGAAGCCGCTGTCCGCCCACGTGCCCTCAGCCGGCACCGGCGTGGGAGTGTCGGGGGTGCAGGGCGAGCTCCCGCGGCAAAGCCCGCGGGCGCCACAGGCGAAGCCCGCTGGTCCCCATCTGCCATCCCCAGCGCTCCCGGGTCCGCTGGCTCCCGCGAGGCGGCTCCTGCGGCCGCCCTGCTCCGCCCCCGCTGCGCGGGCGGGAACGGAACAGCCCCGACGGCAACCGGGAGCCCAGCTCCGGGAACCGGGAACGCGCAGAGCGTTCACGCGCGGGATCAGTCTGGGTTTCACGGGAATATAGGGTCGGTCTGCCCGGGAACGGCGGAGCCAGTAGCCAGCCGCAGTCGTCCCGTTAACCCTTGTCGCGGCAGACGGCGTCTGGGACTGCCGTGGGGTGGGGGCGGCGGATCATTATCGGTGAGAGAATCCCCTAAACGTGGCGGTGTTCCTAAGGACGCCGCTGCTGAGAGGGTCACCCCGGAGGAGCGGGGTGAGCGCCCAGCCCGGCGGCCCCCGGCACACGCCTTGCCCGGAGCCGCGCTGCGCGGCTGCCGCAGCCGTGCCACACCTGCCCCGCTGAACGGGAGAGCGAGCCCGAGAGCCGGGCGGCGGCCAGCCCTTCGCCGCTGGAAGGCAGGAGGCGGCTAGGGAAGGGAAGACGTGGATCCCTGTAGTTGCTTAAAATGCGAGCATGTTCCAGCGCCGGGTTGACAAGCCCGGCTCTCCGCTAAGGCATCCGTGAACACTGAAGCACCAGTACCAAGCCCCGCGGCGGCACCACCGCCTCTCCAAGCCCTTCCCACTCCCTCCCATCAGCGCACACACACACACACACGCACACACGCACTCTCACACACACTCCACTCACGCGCTCTCACGCCGGTGTCTCCGGCATTTCTCCCTGCGGCGTCGGTCCCATGGCTCCCCCCGAGCCCACCCCAGTCCGCTGCCGCGGTGCGGGCGCTGCCGCGTTTAATCCCTTTGCGAACCGACCCTAAGCCGTAGCAGCCCCGGTGTTCGCCTCGCCAGGGGCGGCCCGGCGCCAGCCCACCCCGTCGGGCCGTGCCGGGGCGGGGAGCGCGGGCTGCCGGCCTCGCTCCCTCCGGCTCCGGCCACGGCGAGCGAACCCACCCGCGGCCCCACCGTGAGACGAGCCCGCGGGGGCCGGGCGCATGCGTGGGGCTGG